>VXBQ01003364.1:128477-148576 GCA_013400175.1 Phainopepla nitens
ATATATATTTTTACATTCCATGTTTAGTATACAAAATATAGTATAAACAAGTGTAATCACACTTATATTAACATAAATTATTACGATTATCATTTCACAAATCAGCTATATGTATAAATACATAAAGATAATGTATATTTGTATAGTATTAATTGCTTATTGGAACTTCCATGCACATCCCAATATCTTTACACATATATACTATTTAAATATTGTTGATGTTTATAATTACTGGTGCATAACTGAACATGCAAAGCAGTTGTACTACAATTTTGGGGAGGGGGTGTTTCTTTATCTTGTGTTTTCTTACAAATGGATCTCAGCTGCTCCCTTCCTCGGTTTTACTCTGAGGCAATAAATAATTCAGAGTGCTAATTTGACAGATGACTCTCCAGGAGCCTCCTACCATTACTAGCACCATTAGGCCATAATATGCATGATGGGCATAGACCATTCAGCAAATGTCCTTCACTTGTTTACCCCTAAAGAGCTGTGCTCTGCGCAATTAACTAATGAAGCATTATGAGCCTTTTTTTCCCCTTCCCTGCTATTTCAATACATCAATGTAGATTGTCTAAAGGCAAAATATATTTTGTTCTCTTTTGGCAAATGAGTATTTATCTGGAAGCTGTAAAGTTGCCTTAAGTTCCATCTCTGTAAATAAAGACAAAATAATAGACAAAATAGAAAATCTTTTTTTTAATGATTTACGTAGCACACGTATGAGGAATGCATTATATGGAGATGACAGAAAAATCTGTAGTTAGCTTCAGTATTATGTCAACAGAGAAACAGTGTTTCTGTTATATAGTTCAGGGTTTTGTGCCACCTTTGTGCTGGTTGTGTTTTGGTTAGCTGCAAGAATCCAAAGGGGATCATATCAGAGTTGTGAAAACTGGTCAGGAATAAACAATGGCCATAAAGTATGCATGTAAGATGAATGACAGTATTGTAAGGAATATTTTAATCCTATATATATGTCACAGCAGCCAAATTGTGTTACATATATTTATAGTAAGAGAAGAAAGAAGAAAATGTTTAATGATAATTAAAAAAATTAAAGAGGAAACCATGAGAGTATCTATTTTTGTTTGCTGTCTTATGGCTTTATAGTTTTTTTTATTTGGCAGATATTAGAGCTGCTCTCAGTCCAGCAGAAATGTGGGTATGCACAGAAAAATCCACAAGAAAATCTTCCAAACTGTCTTGTAATTTTCCACAGTGTGCGTGGTTAAATGCACCATTAAAGATATTTAAAACTGGAGTTTTCCCTTAAAGAAAATATTTATCTCTCTTTAAATTTCTTTTGACTTTAATGTCTCCAGTTCCCCACCTGTATACGTCAATTTACTCCTCCCCTTACTCTTCTTGCCTCTCCTGTCCATAGCACATGGCATCCTTTTTTTCTACACGTCAAAAGAGACTCTGCTTTCTATGGAGAGATAATTTTGTGATATATTTTGAAGTATTTGGGGGTTCTACTTTTTTTATAATAAAATTTTAATATTGGAAATTAAATGTTATGATATTGGAAAACAAGTGTGACAGCTTTCCTCATATACTCTAAAAGTTTTCATTTTCTGTTCAAATCTGTTTGCTTATTCACTCATCTGCCCCTAGCTCTTCTCAGCTTATGTGGAAATATGTAATTTCTTGCTGTCCTAGATAAACTTTGTTACTGGTTCACATTCCCAAGCCACTTTTTTCCATTCTAGGCAAAGCCATTATTAGATGAAAAATGTCTGGCCCTGGCTAATATGCCATCAGGATGGAGAAGGTGATCTAATCAGGTGTTCCAGGAAACTGGAGTGCTGCACAGGAGGGTCTAGCCTGATTCACTTGTACAAATTCCTTCTACTCAGAGTTTTGTTTTCTGCAGAAAACCAGGAGATAAGTTCCATACCCTTGCCTGTACCCAGGTTTATCTGCCTATCACTGGCATAAAAGCTATGCTAACAGTCTTTGTAGTATCCTAAGCATATCTGTTCATTTATGTTATTCTGTCAATCTGATTAGTGAGAAACAGCACCAGAGGAGAGCAGATGAACTGGGCTCCAGAGAGTGAGGCATCCAGTCCCTTGCAGCAGAAGGAAAAGTGGGCTCATCCTCCTCCAAGAGATGACCTGGCACAGAAATCCTACAATTTTCAAGGAGTTGTCATTAAGCAGGATTGGTAAATTAAAGTTTGTTATGCATTCAAGTGCTCTAATAATGACAACTATGCAACAGATTGAAATATATTCCAGTTTTTCCTTATGTACTCCAACTTTTGAATGCATATCTGGAGTGATCCTCCTTAATCCTCAAAACCTATTAATTTTCAAAGTATTTGTTCATTTAGAGTTCACAACCACAAATTAATATTCTCCATTTCTGTTTAAGGAATGTAGCAACAACAGTCCACTAGAAATTCTTATTCTCAGAAACAATAGAGTTTAGAGTTGATGCAAAGTGCTCTTATGGGAGATATACACAAATTCTTGTAAGTGTTAAGTATTAATCATATAAGTGATTGAAAAATATGCAAATAAGCATGTTCATATAAAATTTCCTATTTCCATACAAATTATTCTCAGTAGCCAAGAAGCCAGGAAGCTTAGCTTTAATGAAACTTTCCAGCTTAGGTTAAACAAGCTTTATGCCTGAAATGCAGCATACCATGGCAGGCAGATAGTAATATACATGAGACACAGGGGATGACAAAAAAAAAGCAAACAATTTGAATTGAAAACAAGGGTTATATGGTTGTAGTGCGTGCCTTACTGTGCCAAACAATGGTATTAGCACCCCCTTAGGTCTCATGGAAAGCACTGGACATGTGGCTGTAGAGAAAAGAAACTTCTCTCATCCCACTTTCTCCCAGTGGTGCTTTGTTGACTCACAGCAAGGGTCTGGCTTCATGTCCTGATCCCACTTTAAGAGGAAGTCCAGCTCAATTCAATTTGCCTTTCTGCCTTTTAGTAATGAGACAACGTACATGTGAGCAAACCCCATGATAATGCAGAACAGATGGGCAGATTTTTGTCTAATTAGATTCTGGACAGCTTGTTTGCTTGTAGTAAATGTGCATATATTTAGAGATTTCACACTTATTGTAGAGACAACAGATTAGCCAAAGACAAGGACAGAACACTTTCAGGTCTTTTTTTCCTGCTTAGCGTAGATGTAGGTCTACTAAAGAGAGCTATTTGGTAAAATCTACACGTGTAGTTGAATTGCTTGTTGCTGTCATGCTCTTCTTGGATTGAAAGATCTTCATTTTGATCCTTGGACACAATGATCATTACACAAACTTTTCTTTTTGAACAGCCTGCTAGTAAAATAAAGGTTTCCAAAATCTGTGCCAAATATATTGCAACAGTTTAAAAATTCATTTCACTTACTATACAAAAAAAAAGATTCCAAAGAACATTTTGTTAGTCATTTATAGCTACTCTCTTAATACATATTTACTAGTGTGCATTTTTTGTTCCATCAACATCTTCAAAGCATTTTGAAAGTTTGGTAGCAAAGCATTGAACCGCTTTCAGAGGTAAATCTTCTATAGCTATGGTGTCATTGCCTTGTGAATAGAAAGCACAAAGTGCAGAACAATACTGCAAGACAGATAATATACTTTATCCAAGGAAATATATGGTATGGCATTCCCATTGAACTTAATAAGATTTCTGTACTTGTTAGTTATTCACCTAGAATATATGTTGAAATTGCATTAAAATGTATGTTTAGTACAAAAAGAAAGAAAGGCAATTGCTACTTTTAAGCATGCTGTGCTATATATGAGTCTAATTTCCATTCCTTGTGCATCTACAAATGACCTTCACCTTGAAGTTGAGACTAGAGCAAATATGTAAGATATTTTCAATATTAATAATAGAATTTAAATATGATTCAAGGAATAGTGGTGTATAGCTGCCCATCATCCTCATGAGTCATCTCTTAAGAGCATCACAAATGAGTTCATCCTGTTTTCCCTTCACTTTGTGATCTGCATGTGTAGTGGCAATGAGATGAGATATGGATATATTGATGCCATTAATCTGCGTGTCTTGTTTTTCACGGGTGTAACAGCTGGCACAACACCCACCACCTTACTTCTGTTTAGCTTGGAATTAAGATCTCTGTGAAACGGAAGTAACGCTGGTTATGAGGAAGGGTTGCTTTGACATACAAACTGTTTTCATTTACCATTGTCTTACTCATATGAATTACTCCATCACAATAAGAGACTTGCACATCGCATATGTCAAATAGGTGCAAGTAAGAGTGTTCTGGTTGGTGCTTGGATTATGGCTCTACTCTTTTCTTGATTCCCAGGGTTTTATCAGTGAAGGACTTTGACAGGCCAGGTGGGTGGGCTGCATGTTCCCAATCTCCTAAAGTCTAAATGTCCTAAAGTGACAGACAGCTGCTAAGTCTGTTGAACACCCTTGGAACCAGTCACAGGGGTCATGCATCATTTCCAAAGCATCATAACACAGCATTTTATCCCATACCTTCTTTAAAAGAAGAATATTCCACACAATGGAAATGTTACTTTTGTTATTATAATAATGTTATCATTCTAAGGGAGCTAATTTTACTATAGCACTGAAAGACACTTATAGTCAAAATCCAGTTTGAATTGTATCATAGATTAGATCTTGAAGCTGTGCTGCAAGACAAAAGAGAAAGCAAAAAACCATGAATTAGGAAGATGTTAGAGAATAAGATAGTAAAAATATTGGCTACTGTGGTATTATCACTAACCGAAGCAGGGACCTTTAAGAAATTGTAAAATTTTATTATCTTCCACATAAGGGTTGCTCTAGATTAATTTGTAAAGCCATATTTTACTCAGAACAGATCTGATTTATGTCCTTCTGTGAGTTGTTCAGCTTGAACAAATTTACCACTGACTTACGATTAAAGTGTATTTTTAATGACATTTTTTAATATGTCATAAAAAAAAAATCTAAGCATTTTCTCCTTTTATGTATTTTATTTTTTTTAGCTACTATTTATTTTAGCTACCTCCTTTTCCTGTGCATTTTGCGTTTAATATTAGTTGATTGGTATAAGTCTCCTGAGAAAACTCTTCTTGTACTTTGTGTACACGCCTATTTTCTTCTTTACCCACATGTGACAAAACAAGTTACACTAACTGGCTTTTCAGAACCTAGAGATTTAATTACATTTGAGCTTTTTTATTCCTTTGGGATGATGTTATCAATGCTTGAGTGACCTGAACATACTACTGCCTGGCTCTTAAATTTTACACTGTATCTTTGATTTGCTTAGTTTTTATATTATTAAACATTCCTCCCTAAATCAGTTGCTCTTTCAAGCAGTCAGAACATGTCCACTTCTTCCCACTGTAACTGGCTTCACTAGACCAAGCAGGATCATTGTGCTGCTGCGATTATGATCACACTGCCTTTGTGGATAAAAGGTATAATTCAAGAAGAAACACCATCTAGCTCTGAGCCTAGGGACAATACAAACTGCACCGAGACTATGTGTGAGCATGAGCTAGAGGAACTCAAAAATTCTGGAGAGGGAAAGACATAATCAGGAATTGAATTAAAGAGTCCTCAATTCAGCAGTCTCAGTTGCAGCTAGTTTCATATGCTAGAATTTTGAATGCTTGGGAAAATGTACAAACATAACAGGTCAGCTAATAAATAATAAACAAAAAACAGGTCCTGATAAACTAGGAATGAATCCATGTTTTTTCATCACAGCATTAGCCTGGTTCATATAGAAATGTTTTCAGCTCTGGTCTTAGCATAAAAAGCCTGATACAGAATAAACTAATTTACAACAGGATGCTCTGGAATTTCTTTTTAAGATAACCACCCCAATTTTTAACAAAAAAACACAGTATTTGTCCTCTGGATCCCATGACAACTGAAGCCTGTAGAAATACTACAGCTTTAGAGAAGCAGAGACACAAAAGCAAAAGTACAGTATATTTGTCGACTATACCACTAGTGAACATGTTGTCAAATATAGAGGGTTGTAACTTGCTTCTGGACGATGCAGCTTTATATAATTGTATCTCGCATTAATCTTATTTTGTTTTACTGCTCACAGTTAGGAAATTTGCAGCCTTAAACATGTGAAATTAAAACCATGGATGATTTCTTAATTGTGCAACTCTTCAGTACTCAATTAGCATTGCTCTTCTTTCCCCTAACAACGATGTAATACTGTACTAATGAAAAACAGGGCTTCTTTATTTGCTATGGCCTTGGGGTCAATTATCAATTTATCATTGTGTCCTGCAGGTTTAAAATAAAATAGTCTGTGCAGTGTAACCATTGTACAAAATTGACATTAAGTAGATTCTGCAAGTATGGACTTAATAAAAAATACAAAGAGTGCTGCCTAAAAGGGTTCTACTCCTATAAATTCTATTAGGTTGCCTTTAATATAGGACAGTAGGAAACTGCAAAACTAATTTAAAGGTTTTTTTTTTTTCCTTTTACCATCTTTGTATATTCTGTATGACAATAATCAAGAGAGAGCTAAATTAAAAATAGCTTTGATTGTGTTTTGAAGATTTGTTATGATTGCAAACTTAGCTTTGGTAGTAAAAATGTTGCTAGTGCTCTTAACGAATGAAGAATTTAGAGTCTTTATCTTGTAAATGTCAAATACTGCTATAAATTAATGAATTCATAAGTCAATTAAAAAACACTTAGATATGTGAAGCATTAAAAATATATTATTTAATTTAGACAACCAGAAAATAATTAATTGGAAATCAAGTTTATTATTTAAGCCTACATCTGGTTAGGTTGTTCATTTTTTGGTCACTTACTGCAAAAGGTCCATCCTTTTACGTTCCAGAATTACTCTTTCTTTTTTCAACTATGTCCAAGGAAGGTGAATGGACATAGGAGAGACTTGGAAAAAGCAAATGAAAAATTCAGTATGTTTCCTGTTCCCATCACTTTGGTGCCAGTTTCACAAAGACTTTTTCCCAGAAATATGTTTCAGTCACGTTGGCCAATGCTGGACATTTGTGGGAGCTCTGTCTTAACCATGACATCAAATCTGAGGTCCCATAATTCAGCATCTAGTGTATTACTCTGCATTTTCATGCAAAATTTTTCTCATCTTTGCTTGCTCTGGGAAGAAGAATGTAATTTCTGCATTCCTAAATCTTAGGATTCATATTTCCCTCTTGTTTCCCAAGAGCCCAGCAAAACCTGATCATCACCTTGGAGAAGATAAGCACTTTGATGTTTGGCTCAGGACTGAACCTTTAGACCTGACCAAAAATTGCCATCTGCCCTTTTTCTTTACTGACAAACCACTGCTATACAATCCAGCTTTTCTTCACACACCTGCATTAAGTGTTCAGGTAGTCATGCACAGACAGCTGTTGTAGTATCACTCCAGCTTTGCCATCAATGTGGTTGTCATTGTGTCTCTCCCCTGCACACTGAGCCATACACTGGGGACAGTGTTTTTGTGTGAGATTTGGGGCTGGTCTCCCAAGTCTGTCAGAGTTGAAAGACAGAAAGTAATAGAATGTTGTAACGTCTTTATTTTGCTCTTTCCTATTTTTAATCTTGAAGTCAACTTTAATTAATCCTGCTTCCTTCCTACTCTCCTGGGACTCTTTTCCCCCATTATGCCATGGCTAACTCTGAATAAACTCAACAGCAGCCACACATGTACAAGAGGGTGATGGAAGACAGACAATGCTAAGAAATAGTTTTTCACACCAGACAGGTTTTCCCACCATATTCTCGTAGATCTAGTTCAAGCCTCTTGTGGTAACAAGAGCTTGATGTGTATATCAATATTTTCATTCCTGAAACTAAACCAGCAAATATCACAAGAGGAGAGTAATTTTTCAACTGGCGCCTTCTTCTGTGGCAGCACACAGGGTGGCATGACTGAGATACAGCCTGTTTAATTGATTACTGCACTTGAGAGAGGGCTGGGTATGGTCCAGTACAGATCATTCTAAACATTGATAAATTACCACCTTTGTGTGAAATGGTTGAGGTGGGACCACTGCCCTTTGACAAACCAGAAAATGAAATGATTACTATTGGATTCTATTGACTTGTCTGGTTAGAGCAGTTGTGCTTCTTCTGAAAGGTTAATTGGACTTGAACTCAAGAAATTAAGGGGTCAGCTCAGGTCACAGTGACAGCAGGCAAACTTTTAACTTAGCACTAATAATATTTGTCAGGGAAAGGACATGCTGGAGTTCTTTAGCCATGAGTGCTCAGGGATTCACTATAAAAAAAAATCTTTGTCAACATTACTATAGAAGCTGTAGGTCTATGTAATAATATTGCTCATTAACATTCTAATTTTCACCAGATACTGTTGCTCAAAGGTCAAGACTATGACTCTAGACTCAAGAAAATTGAGCCAATATTTTACAGTTATATCATTGGAGATCACAAAAAAAAAGTGTTTTAGAAATGTTAAGAAATTCAATACAAAATGGTCTGGAAAAAAAAATTTATGAGTATAGTGTCTGTGGTAAAATTCTAAAAATCTTTTCTTTGGGAATTCTTAACTTCGTTATTGCCTTGATTTTGTGTGTTTGATTCTTTCTGATTGTATAAGTGCAAATTAGGAGTAATTATAAAAATTTACTGATGCTTTTTAGGTAAAAAGCCCCAAAACCCAACAACCCATCATTAGTTCTGAGAGGATTGAGCTCTATATTATGTAAGGAGGAAAGAGCCCCAAAATATCTTCACTATCTTCTTCTAGTTGTGAAGTGTGGACCTACCACATGTTCTTTCACATTCTTGAAGGATCTCAACAGGTTGGAGAAATGGGCAAAGAGCAATCTGAAATTAAACAGAGGCATGTGCAGCATCCTGCACACAGAGAGGAAGAACCTCAAGCACCAGCACAGGCTAGATACTGACCTGCTGCAGAGAAGAACCTGGGCATCCAAGTGGACAGCAAGCTGTCCATGAGTCAGCAGTGTGTCCTTGAGGCCAAAATACCTTGGGATGCATCAGGAAGAGCATTTCCAACAGGTTGAGGGAGATGACCCTGCTCCTCTACTTGGCCCTGGTGAAACATCTGGAATGCTGTGTCCAGTTAAGGGCTCTCCAGAATGAGAGAGATGGAACTCCTAGAGCAGGTCCAGGGGAAGGTGACAAAGATGATGAAGGCACTGGAGCATCTCTCTTATGAGGACAGGCTGAGGGAGCTGGACCTGTTCAGCCTTGAGAAGGAACTGCTGAGAAGGGATATCATGTACATCTGTAAGTGTCTGAAGGGATGGGATCAATTCTGTCATTCTTTGACCTTTTCAAAGTTTTTCAATAATAATATTATTAATGTATCATTCCACACTATCTCTCACTGTCTATGTATATAAATGGGATATATGCATGTATCGATACATTTTTTTTCAAAAGACTATGCATTTTTTTATCTTTCAAGATAATTAAGCATTAATGCTATTTAGTGAAAAGTCTGAGAAAAATCAGGTTTTTTGATGATGTGCTTGAATACAGATGTTATTGCTTTTATGTATAAGGATTTTGTAAGTGACAAGATATGAAACTATATTCTATAGCTTAGATTGAATTTGGACAGTGGTTGTGGCTGTTCTGGTACTGATTATGAAGAACTTTTCTAGCAATGTTAATGAATGAGAAGAATTAGAGTATTAATACCTGTCCCTTACTAACTTACTGCAAAACGAGGAAATTTGCTTTCAGATAGTGGTTTAATGGCTTTTAAACAAATATTTTTCAAGTGTGAGATGTTAAGAACCTACAAAACATGCAGAGACAATCAAGCCCAAAGACTTTAGATGAACTTTATACTAAAGTCTAAAGGTTAGAGAGGCAGCTGAAGGCTCTTCTCCTATACCTGAACTTTATAGATCAAGTGTAGACCAAAGGATAACAACTGATTTGATAAGAAGACATCCATATCAAAATAAAAAATGTGAATCTACTTCCTTGAGTAGAAAGGTATGCTGCATGTAAGAAATAGAAAACCCAAGATAGATGGAGCAAGAGAAAATTTTTACACGTTCTGAGACACATTCATTTAGAAGCAATATTCCTAGGAAAAAAATTTTAAACAACAAAATCCCACTTCAGCTGCTACGCTCATAGACCACAATAAGATCAGCTTCAACATGCACAAATGAGTCTAACCAAATAATGTATATAATTTTGATATAATTTTTCTAATTGATACAAGGCTAACAAATTAGCAGAAAAAAATCAATATACAAAAATATTTTTAGTCAGTGGACTTTGATTAATCCTCTGAGTTTTAACCTAAAATGTCATCTGGCATTATTTCTGAATTAGAAAACTTGATATAGGGAATTCGATTTAAAAAGCCTTTTTCACTTGGATGTACCTATTGGAGTAGGGAGTAGCTATAGTTACTCACTAGTATTATATATAATATATTATCAGAAATCATAAAGGGAAATATAAAATATCACTTCTGAAGATTCTGTTGTATGACCAGAACCACAACTATTTTATCTGTGTCTTGAGTTTTGCAGTTCATAATTATGCACTTCTTATTTAATAAATAAGGCCTTTTTGAGCATATGCAATAGTGCAAAACTTTCAGAACATACTATTTGCCTGTTTTGGATGTCAGGAGGCAGAAATTAAATTCTTCTTTAAAGAAACACACAAAGCACCTAAACCAGCAGTGATCTTTGCTGCCCTGAATGAAGCTTTAAAGGTATTCTCTCTACAATATTTATTATGAGATGCCCTATACAGTTCAGTTTCATTTCTAAAGTGGGAAATAGAAACAGATTTCTTCTTTTTTTCTTCCAGTGAGATTAGTGACATAAGAAGGTGCTAAACATCAAGAGTGGACTATATACAGCCCTTTGCTATCTCTACACGGCAATGTTAAATTTGACAAAAAAAAGAGAAAACATTGTTAGTACTTCAGTTCCTGAGTTATAATCTTGGTTTCTCTGTGTTTAGAGAAAAAATCAGGTTATGACTACCTAGCAGAAAAGTTACAAAAAGTATTCTTATTATATCACATTGCCTCTGGGTCAGCACTTAATGCAATTTACCTTTAGAAAGAAGTAGAGCTCCTGTAACCTTATTTTCTATTTGGGAAGTGCAATAAAACAATCCTTTTGGAAATGGTGCATTAAAGAGTGAAGGAAAGTAGAGGAGCAGCAAAGAGAACAAATAATATATTTCTTCCAGGAAGAAAGATTAGGAAATTTTAATGTATTTGTTGCAGGCATTGTTGGGTCTTAGATTAGGAGAAACTTAGTGTCTTCAGTTAAAATAACGACTGAATTAGCTGGGTTTGTATTTTAGAACTTTTTTAGTCCTGTTATTAACAGAATGCATTTTAGTCAAAATTTCTAAGTTCTAAGACTAGAAAATTCCAAGGTCTCTATCAGAAATGTGTTCCATTTTCTTGTAAAAATCCAAAGTCTTATCCTCATATTTTTCTTAGTAATATCTTTTCTACACAAATTTTAATAAGACTGTAACTTATTAATATGAAACAGCATGTTACATCATATAAATGGCAGTTAGTGACCAAATTATGTCTCTTGATGGCATTTTATGAGATAAAATTAGTTTACATGCACACAGAAAAATAATCTGCTTATATATAGTTAAAGTAGTTCTGCATATCGCCCCCATTCAGCAACAACAAAAAATCAATGGCTTTAAGCTATGTGCAGTCTACTAGTAAAAAGCATTCCTGAAATAAAGAAAAGAAAATAATTATAGCAGATGGTGAGTATTCTGCTAATATATTTTCCTGAGTGAAGCACTATTGCTAGTAATGAATAGTAATGAACTATGTGTGTATGTATTTACTTAATGTGATTTCTGTTATTGTCATTATTTTATAAAAAAATAGGAGTCTTCTCTGTAAAATAATTTTTTTTCAATCTTCACGTAGAAGATTTTGAGATCTTTTAATGAAGTAACTTCCTTATTTCCATCTTTTCACTTCTATATATCTTGTCTTGTAACTTCTTGCTACCTCAGACGTTCCTGACTGTTGCTCTCATCAGTCTCAGGTAGAGGCACATGAGAATTTTGTTGTTCCACCTAGTTTCAGTTCATCCCTTCAGAATAAAGAAAATGAAACTGTTTTATCAAAGATTAAGTAGCCAGAAATAAAAGCTAATTCAAGATTTTAACCCTATTATTCTTGGCATCTCTTTGGACATCTTTTATAATTTTGACTTTCAATCAAATTATCAAGTCACAGTTTAGGTTCATTTTCATAAAGAAATTCTATTGACATTCATAGGACACCAGGATGCAATATTGACACACGGGAAAGAAATTGCTAAAGTTTTTAAAAAAAATGTATGTCAATATCTAGCTCTAGCCATGGGCAATTTAGAACAGTAAGTACAGGTGTATGTACCCATTTTATGCAACCTATCAGTTTAAAATGCTTCATGAATTATTTTTAAATCTAACATGAGATTAAATGTGGTGTTCAGAAAACTAAAATACAGTGTCATATCAAAACCACAAGGAAAGACAACCTCTCTGTGCCCTTGGTGGGACAGGTTCTCCCAGCATGCTGTTCCCAGCCTAGTCACAAATTCAGTGGAGCATCTTGGGGTTTCCCTTCCACTGAGAAGCGCAGGACTTGTTGAAGCACACACAAGGGTTAGGTCTGTGCTACATCCTGGCACACAGGAAACTGAAGCAACCTTTTTGCCTTGATATGTACAGCAAATATTACTTCAATGATATCATGAATATATGCCAGAAGAAGAGAAATATAGAAGAGAAATATAAGAAGAAATATAAGAAGAGAAATAACTAATAACATTCTGATACTATTGAAGGGTTACTCTTTCATGTTGTTGAAGAGATTCAATGTTGTTATAACCCTCGATTCAAAAAAAAGACAAGATGAAAGCAATAAGGGACTGCTTCTCTCTATGTATATATATAAATGTATTGGTTTCCAAAGTTTATTCAAGCAAAAGAGAAACTCTTGCTTGAGTGATTTGCTGTAGTCAAGATATTAGTGACAATTTATAAGGTAACTTTAACAGGACTAAAAATATTCTTACAGGTAAATTTCAATCAGCCTGATAAAGCATATGTAATTGTATAATTTTTCTTCTTTCTAATTTCTTTGCTGGTTTAGTTGGATAGTTTCTCTCTATACCTACAGCTAAAATTCAGTATTTGGAGCAGTTATTTTTATACAGTGCAGTAAATATTTTAGTGCCCTTGCATAACATCCATCTGAATGAGTTATTTCTAATCAGGTTTAAAATGCAAAAGCATTTCAGGCTGAATTTTTTAAAAGTCTCTAGATGCTAGATGTATGTGCCATGCATAATATTACTGAACTCCAGCCTGAAGTGGGGCTTCTTATGAGCCAGTGAAATGCTAAAATTGAAGGAAAACCCGCAGGTACAGCTACATGGATTCAGACTTTGTGTTTAGGAAGTCTAGAAGGCTCCAGTGCTAGACTGGCAAATCTTGTGTCTATGACAGTAGCTGTGTGAGAAGGATGGACAGGGTCTTGAGCACTTTGGTGCTTTTTAGTGCTGCTCTGCCAGTGGTGTCTTAGAGTCTATTTGTCTGCTGGAGCATAATGTGACTGTCTACTTCATGCTTTCTTATTTATATCTAGACCTGGCTCCAGAACTCTTTGGGAGGTAGACAGACTAGCAGTCTTTCTTGGTGCTGAACCCATCTTGTCACTCAGCCTGAAAATCTATCAAAGATTAAATTCCTCAGTATTTTCTTCTTTTACCCTGCTAGGAAGGAGAGACAAAGAGCATTCTGTATGTATCTTCCCATGGGTTCAACTGAAATTGAAAAATAATTTTTACAAATTTTCAAACATTTTGTTATTTTCATATTCCCATTTTCCATAATCAGAACACATTTTGAAAACTATGTATAGTCAATATTGGTTTTTTTCTGAATGGTTTAACATTTAGTAAACTCCATGAAAAATTATTGTGCATCATTGTACTCAGAATCCTTATGAATATCAGGTCATTTGTTAAAAAAATCAGTGTAAATTTTTGAAATCTTGCCTTAGAATAGAGGAAATGCAAACTAAGTTTGCTTACTCAGGGCTAAAGCCTACTCCAGTCTTTTCTTTTTAGAATAAAATAAACTTGTATGGGTTATAAATTCTCTTCCCTGTTGCAACAAAACAAGTTACAGTCCTTGTTACTCCAGTCCTTGTTACAGTCCTTGTTATAGACAATTCACTGGTGCTAAGTCCTGTTCTTCTTGGGAAAGGACTTGCTATCTTGGATATCATGTATGTTCCTGAGTGATACCTCTAGCAAAATTTGTGGGTTTTAATCTATTTTCGCCCTATCCATAGGTTTGTTGCCTTTCCTGTTATCAGTAGAGTTATATTAAAAGTTAAAAACTATATGATTTTTTTTTTTTTATGTCAGTTCAGCATCCCCATGGCAGTGCATTTCTTGCAGTGTTTCCTGCTTCAGTGTCAGCCATACCATTCACTTCTCAAGCAGGGAGAGGCAGACAGAGCTGGCAGGAGGGACAAGAGATGCTCCTTTTTTGGTCTGTCCTCCTCCAGTGCCCTGTGCAATCAGATTTGTGGCATGTCACTTCAATCTGTCAGCATCCCCTTAGTGCTACTCAGTCACCCGTAAGGAAATACCTTGTGTGTTGGCAGAGGATGTTCTTTAACAACACCCAGTCACTCAGTCAAGCAAGCTAAAAGGGGCAGCAGACAGCACCTTCACACCAGTGTATGCTAACTGAGCTCTCTGTCGATGTGTCTTGACCTCATAAGAAGTCACAGCAAAAAGGCCTGGGTGAAGAGCGAAGAAAGGCTACCCTTGCCTTTTCTGCTAAAAATGGCAGCTTCCTTTACTTCAGTCAGTCAGAAACAAATATATTTTATACATATGTGGGTGTTCACATGAGGTTTTTTTATATATAGATATATATAGATATATATACATAAACGAAACTACATACACAATTTCCTTTTTGCAGTATGGGAATGTAACCACTAGATGACACCAAGAGATAGTTCCTATAGACTTGATTTTTCATTCTTTATTCATCTGTCTGTTCAAAAGGTGACATTCTTGCTGAGATTGTAATTAAGATTATAGACGTACGCAAATTAAGTCATCTGGCAATTATTAATAGTTACCTTACTTTAATATTATCAATTACTGTCCTAGAGTGCAAAGAGCTTAGAATTTATGATCATTTGGACAGTGGATCTCAAACATTACCTCTCCTTCCCTGCTGTGCATATCTTTAATTGTCTGCTACAGAAGCATCATTTGTATTTCTACAGCCAAGAGTCTGCTGGTGCTCCTGAAGCAAACTTTCCTGTTGCAGTGATTTATAATTCATGTCCGAGAATCCACAGAGATGAAAACTCATCTAGTCTTGCTGCAAGATTATGTATTTATACTGGATGAGAATTAACTGTTTTGCCCGACTCTGGTACTTTTATTATTCTTTTGAAAGAAACTAAAATCATGGGGCTTGATAACAAGAACTAAGAAATGCTTTGCCTTTCTTGAAAGAATGTACAAATTTATGATTTGATATGAATTTTTGAGATTTAGGTTTTGGTCATGGAAAAGAAGAAGCAGGTTAAAATTGTCCTTTTCAGTTATTTTATTAATAAACAGTTACACTACCATATAAACAACAACAACCGCAAAAATTGATAAATATCCAAAGCCAATATGTCTGGATGGGTGTTACATTACGCAAAATGGCTGAAATTTCTAAGTGGTGGACAGAAATTTATTCTCACGTGTCTAAGATTATAACAGCAACATAGTATGAGTCATGTCACTCACAAACACCAATTAGACATAGACCCTGCTCGAAAAGAGATAGAATTAGTTTGGCCGTGAAGAAATATGCAAGTCTTAAGGAAACAATGCTTTTCAAAGATTTTTAGCCATTCCTACTCCCTACTCCCCATCTTCAGGTATTAACATAACTAAACAACAACTTTTTTTACTGCAAGAAATAATTCATAAATATTCACTGGCTTGCAAAAACAAAAAAAAATGGAAGACTGGAGTAGAATAGTTTTTCTTACATGAGTGTGTTACAAATACACCCGTGTGTTTCATACACTTTAAAATTACTGCTTAGAAAAACTTCAGCAATTCCCTGCTGCGCCAATTGTGGCCATCATTATAGTGATAGTAAACAGAAGTGTTTAGGAGGAACTTATCGGTAAACTCTACACAAGCAAGTGAAAATGGGGAATACAACACAAAACTTCTACTGAGCCACATCCCCAGTAATTGGATTTTTTAACAGTAATTGGTATTTTTAAGCAATATTCTGATGAGGCAATAAATTTAAATGCCATGGATGAAACCTCTCAATCACAGCTTGCCTGAGTGGTCCAAAGTGATTGCTGTCATCCCTGTTCTGTGACACAGTGTGAGCTAGGAGGTGCATGAGCATCCACTCAGTGCTTTGCCCCTGCTCCAGAGATAACTGCTCAAATATCTGAGTGCTGGAGATGAACCCAACCACCTGGTTCAGATCAGGAGCTACTGGGAGGCACCCACTCTCTTTAGGTTCAGAGCCCTGCAGAAATCACAATGCCAACCACACCATGAATGTAAGTGTGAGGTGAGGTGAGAAACCTGCCAAGGCTGACTCCTGGCAAAGGGGAAATGATAAATCAGTGAATGTGTGAAAAGGAGTCATTGTATAAAGAAATTATAAAGGTTATAAGGAGGGATCACATGCCTGTTGTATAGGACAGAAGAAATGAAGTCTTATTGTAACCTAAAGAACTTGAGGTGTGATTTCTGAGAACACACAGAACCCACCATTAGCTTTGGTAATGCAATTAAGAAAGAATTTTTAGTCCAATGACTTTATGGAAATGTGGCTTGAATAAAGTCTTAAGATTCCTCAGAATAAAGTGATGAATGCCTGTGAAATATAATTTCTATGTAATTGCTGTGGTGATTAGTACAGGGGCTCTGCAACTATTAGTGTGCAAGTAAGTACTTAAATAGAAAAAATGGCACTTTCAATCCCTTTTAATAGATAAGAGAGACTTTACTTGAACTTGGCTTTTTTGAGGGAATTGGGGTTTTTTTAGAAATCACATATCATAATTGATTGCATATCATAATTGTTTGATGTTTGATTTTTATTCAACATCTGAAAAACAGCTCCCATTTTTATGTGGAACAATGACAATTGTCAGTGAAAGCCCCACATACTCTCTTTGACTCTCTGTTGTTAAAAATCCAACTTGTTTTGCCCTCAGCAGTTTTACAGGCAGTTCAAATTGCCTCATAAAACTCTAATGGTTTTCCTCATACACAATATGTACTGTGTGACAGCCACAAAAAACATGTCTTATCACAGTTTATGCTGGGTGAAATATGCATCCAACCAGATCACTGGTCTACCTTCAACAATTCTTAATTGTAAAATAGCTCTGAACAATATACTGTTAAGTAATACACTTTTTTGAATTTAAGCCTTTTAAAAGTAAAGCCATGGCATATAAAGGTGTATTAAAACTTTTATGTCTTCTGCTATATCATAGATGGGAAAGGTTTAACAATCTAAGAAAATATTTTGAAAATATTAACAAAATATATATCACAAAATATTTTTAGCAGAGGTCTTATTTTGGTAAAAAAATAAAAGGCCTTTATTTTGGGGGAGCTTCAAACATAAGGACCAGCATTAACAGACTTATTTATCATGTTCAGGAGGAATGCATAAGTCATGACATTTTCTAACACTTTATAATTTATGTATGAGAGATGCACACATGAGAATTGAGCCAGATTATCTGATTATTTTTCTTTCTAAATATGTCAAGTAAGTACTGCTATCGATAATTTAAAATGTGCAAAATCTGAAAGTTATTTTTCAGAAATCAAGATATCTGCTTAGAAGTAATAAAGTTTCTTGTAGTGTTTTTTTTATCATGTTTGCCAGATTCTCTTCATCTACTACTATCTGTATTTTTCATTTTAAAGGACACTGGTTTCACAGTTTCAATATTTTTGCAGAACTGTGAGATTTAAGCATCTAAATGTTTTTAAATCTTGAGTCTTTATTAAATCTTATCAGTTCAGTAGTTGTGACTATTAAATCAAAAATCTAAAATACGAAATCCTAACACAAGAGTTGGCTCACTGGAGTCAAAAGCATTTTTAGAAGTTTGTATGGGAGCTGCAATGTGTCAGGTATGATTGATGAATCTTAGAAGATTAAGGGGATTTTAGTTTAGTTTTGTCTTTTAATTCTGTTAAATTGCCTTGATGTCCTGCAGAATCATTCAGGCACGTCAGCTCCACCCTGTGTGGAGTTGACTGCTCCCTTTCACTGTCTAAGAAAAAAATTACAAATACAAAATGTACAGTTGCTCATACAAGAAATGTAGCTCCAAAATGGACATATTGTGGTTACCCTTAGACTCAAATGTTTAATCAGAACTGACTTCCAAAAACCATGTGGCATATAATATTTGGCACAATATTATTAGATGTAGTTGTAGTATCAATGATGTTAGACATTATCATTAATAATTATTATCGTCATTATAGTTGTTGATAATCAAAGAATACATGCAATGCAAGATTCATGAAGACAAATAATATTTTTTTTATGAGCCAGCTAATACAGTTTGAAAAAATAAACCAGGATACACAAGCCTTTGACAGACCTGGAATAGAAGCAACAAACTTCAAAGGTGACCTGGATTTATCTTGACCGTATTTTGTATTAGCACCAGCAGACAGGCATAGTGGAGATCCATTGTTCAAAGCACTGTACAAATAGAAAATAAGAGACAGTTCCTGCTCCACTGAGTTCACAAGCCAAACACTGAGCTGGGGAAAAGCAAGAGGACAAACAAGCATACAAAGGTTAAGCTTTAACAGCAGAACCAGAAAGGAACCAGCATCTCCTGGTCTGCAATCTAGGCCCAAATTGCCCAGAAGACATTTGAAAGGCAAATGGCAATTTGTACCTCCTCCCTCATAACCCTTAACGGTAGAAGCTTGCATGTTAGAAGGTCAAGACGGACCTTATGTGTGTCAGTGCCTGGGGCCTGGCTCTGCAAATCACTAGTCTGAGCTGCAAAATTACTACCCTCCAAACTCATGGAAATTCAGTAGTGGAAATCCACTGATGGAAATACAGTGAGCCCCATTGCAAAGAAACAACTACTGGGATGAACCCCTTTATGTGGAGTTTTTTTTTTACTCATTTTTTAAACACATGTTGTAGTTCTGAAAGGGACACTTAGCTAGCATTTTTACTCATTGATTATTAACAACTAATTTAAGATTAGCAATTTGTGGAGACTTGATATAACAGAAAGCAGGTTAAAAATGATGTAATGATCTAATTTCCTTTTTCCCCCATTTTTCTGATAGAAATATTTCTTTTTTTTTTTCCCCATTTACAGGTGCAGAATTAAAGAACATGTTCACTCACTATATTATTGGTGCACTTAAGTGAAGTGTTCCAAAGCATATAATTACCATGTAGGTTTATGGCCCTGAAGTAGATTGGGATAGTGGTGCTGCATATCCATGATTTGAAGGACATACAGTGATGATTATAGAGGCAGTGCTCTACATCCATTCCAGCCCTTTTGTGTTTAGCTGGTTGCCATGGCAAATAATTGGATAGAATTTAAGCCACTTTCTTCCAAGCGGGAACTTCATAATTTTACCCTTCACATAATTTTGAACATACTTTTAAAGATTCTTAAAGTTTATGCAGGAATGGAATACAGACTTGGAAGAAAAAAAAAAGATTTCTATACATGGAATGACAGTTGGTTTGGAGGTTTCTGTCTTTCACTTTTTTTTTTTTTAATCCTGAGGATTCAGTTTTCTTAACGTGATATTGCAAAATTTGAGCCTAGTGAAAATGAAAAAAGATTTGGACCCAGAGGGTTAGGAAATATGAAAGTGAATGATCAAATACAGCTTACTTTAGCAATTAGTATCAAGTAAAAACAGCTGGGTAATTTTATGCACTCAATTTCCCAAATGTATTTACCTCAAACCTTTTTAAGCTTTGAAAATGTTGGTCATGTTGTGTTTATGATTCATGGTAAGCATCTTTCATATCCTTATATTTCAACTT
>VXBQ01003364.1:157114-167517 GCA_013400175.1 Phainopepla nitens
TGTGCAGATGTGGTTGTATAATTACACATCTGAGAATCCTTATTAACTAATCGGGATTGTCACTGCCCCGCAAGTCATGCATGCTGGACAATTAGTCCTATCAAGAATAGCCCTCCTTAGGCAACAAACAGGATCTTCAAAAGAATAATGGACACCAAAACTATTCTAAAACATACAACCAAGAGAAGAAAAACAAGAAAAATAAAATCATCTCTAACAAAAAAGTATATGACATTTGTTGGTTTTGTGCCTTCTTTCTTGTGTATTTCATTGTCTTGGTAGTGAGAGGTTCTCTCACTGAAATTGTCACAGTGTTCAGGCTCAGCTGACAAATAGGGACAAACAGTCTCTCTGGAGCTTGTAAAATAAGGACAGAAAAGCTTTAATTCAAATGAGTTATAAAGACATTACTTTTTTTGCATCATATTCTGCCTATGTTTCTATTTTTCTTCCAAACACAAGCTGTAGTAATGTTTTCCTGTCATTTGTATTCCTGCACCAAAGTATTTTATGTTCTAACTGGTGATGGAAAATAATAATAAAATGTGTGGTTAAAGCAGGTGCTGTTTGTAGTGTTTATATAAACACATTAGCACTCTTTTGACACAGCATGACCTGAACAAGTAGTTCATCCTACTAGTAACAGAGAAACAATAGCTGAGCGTGCCAGAGCCGAGTTCATTCAGATACTGCAAAATTAACACCAGATTATGAATACGCTTGCCACTGGTAATTAATCGCGAAAATTGCTGGAGGAGTTCCCCTACTGTGAGGGATATTGGCAGAAGTATTTACTGCTAATAGGCCTTGTTTAAGCTTTTTTTTTTCTTCCCCACCCCTTTAGAGATAAAACTTACAATAGACTGAACTGGTAGATTATTGCATATTCCTTTGGCCTTTTTTCTTGTAAGCATTTCTGAATATCGCCAGTGTTTTCCTTTCTGTTGTTAGAAATATACATTGTGTGTTTACATTCAGACCATTAAACTGTCCTTCACAAGGAGGATAATTTCACAAACTGGATACTGTTTTTCTATATTCCACAGTGATCTAACATTACCGCATATTTTGTAGCAGTAATTTAGGGACATCATAGGAAGAATTTTTGTATTTCAAATAACGTACAAGCTTTTATAACCTTAGGTAGTGGTTACATGATCTACAAAATCTTTGATGTGCCTATCATTTTATGCAATTTTCCTTATATATGCCTTTTATTATGTGCTTTTAAAGTGTAAAAAATGACCAAGATGTTTTCAATCCGTGATGTTTTTAAATGCAATAAAGGTAAAGGAACGTTTAACTATATAATACTAACTATAATCATATTTTTAATATATATAATGTATAATAATAGATTGATATAATATATTGATAGTATTATATTAATATAATTACATAATAAATAACTTGTATAATATATATTTTATATATTTAATATTACAATATTTCCTAATTAAAAGTTAAAAAAATAAATAAATTAACTTGTGTCAGGTCACACACACTCCTCTACATTATTCTAAAATAGTTTATACCATATAATCATACTACATATTTCTTCCTCTAGAAAAGAATGAAAAAAATTATACTCATTGTAACTAGTTTTTAACAGGTGTGTTTTTGGACAAAAACAAAAGCCAGTTTCTTAGTGAAATTAGTGAGGGATTTTTCTATAGAGATTAATGAAAGTGTAGTTGAGGCCCATATCTGTTAAAATTTTACTATTGTACAATATGGAGGTTATGGAGGAAATTATTGCTGATTTTATGATGAACATTAGCAATTCTTGGCCCATATATGCCAATATTTGATTAAATCTCCATATAACACATTCTTTAGGCATTTTAGTTGATAATTGCAATAGATTGATTTTTATAAGACTTTTTAGATTGAACTTTTTCCAAAAATGTTTAACTATTTCTTTTGAGAATTTGTTAAATATTTTTCCATTGATTTTAATGAGAATGAAACTTGATGTCTTCAATCTTCAGCAGGCAAACACTAGATCTAGTATTTCTTTATTAAAGATTGGTGTTTTTTTTCTTTTCAAAACTATTCAGAATCTGGACTTCGTTTCCTTAATTAATATTTTCCTTATAAAACACATACTTACTCATTATCCTTCCCTTTCTGAGTCTTCTCAGTCGAAACAAAATCATAGCCTTATACCTTTCTGTGGGTTAGGTGCTTATCTTGTAGGCCTATATTTAAGCCCAGTGAAGATTATGGAGACAATGTAGACAATAAAGATACCACCTTAGAGTTCAACCACTCATACTGAAATGTTTTTTATTATTGAATTTTTAGTTTTCTTTGTGACTTTGATAATTTAAATTAAATGGGAGTAATTTCATTAACTTTTTTTTATATTTTGTTCATCTAAACAGAGGGACTTAAGTGGGGCTGGCATATTCCAGTGGGAAAAATCAGAGTCAAAAGTAGGCCACATTGCTCTGATCAACTACACATTACTTTGAAGACACCGTGCAAATATTTTTTCATGGTAGCACTATATAACCTTCCCTCTGTCTTTCTCTCAAATTCTCTTCAGGCATTTTTTCTTCTGTAGTTGATCCCTCAGGCAGCAAGGAACAACATCTAACAATTAGTAGCTGTCACATTGTTCTGACAGAGAACAGTGAAATATTGCAGAAGGTAAACTGTCTCAGGTTTATTTTCAGAGTAACAGTTCTGGTCGTTTATGTGTCTAGCATGAAAATTTGATATATTGAAAAATTTTATATTAAATTAATTGTAGTACCGAACCATGTTGTGTTTCATTCATGTAAAAAACACTAACCTTCATTCAACAAATTACTTCTAATTTGACTTAGAGTGCAATTGTAGTTTTAGGTATATGAAAGCTGGATTCAAAGCAAGAGAAAGGTCTTCAAATAAGAGCTCTTTTCCTAGGTATCACAGCAGCTGTCTAGTATTAGCATTTTTTTTCCTCTGAGAAAGGAAATGTTCAAGGCTTTACACACTGCCTTCACAAAGACAGTCATATTATTCATGGTGTCCTTTGTATCTTTCCATCTTCATTATCCATTTAATGTAGCACTTTTGTTTTAATGCTTGTTTACAAAATGAATTCCATATTATTCAAATAATAATGAATTTTGAAAAAAATTAGGCCTTGTTTTGCAAAGGACATATGAGGTCAGGTACTCTAATTCACAATGAATAATAATTAATCTATGTCACTTTTTGTTCTACATAGCATAAAAAACATGTCTGACTGCTAGTAATATAAAAACATGTTTTTTGAGGTAATTGATGTTATTAATAATTTATATTCTTATGGGTTTTAACAGCTTCCTTTCTCAAATATCTTTATAAACTGACATTACCAATAATTTTCTTTTGTTGTTTTAGCCTTAAAAATGTCTCTATTTGTATGACAAGGAAGCTCTGCTTTTGATTGCACAAATAACATTGCTGTAATTTAATTAAGTGATAATTTTAGTTTTTCCAATCAAACTATTAAACTTCAACATATGTCAAAATTTGCTGATATATTGTGGAAATTGAATACTGTTATGAGAAACAATGAAAAAATAGATGTCTCCAGATACTTGTTGTGTGAATCAAAAATATGTTTTAATCATATAATAAGAAAATCCTTGATTTATAAAGAAAAAAAGATCAAGAATCAAACGCATTTCCACAGGTCTGTGGCCAAATTCACTGTGGCCAAATTCACTGTAAGCAGATCCGTATCCACAATGGCAGTTAAACACAAAAAAAAGGAAATAAAATTAGTGACCTTTGTGGAATAGAATTGTGTGTATCCAAACCCAAAACTTTTGCATACATGTGTGAGCTAGACTCTTCATCAAAAGGAATAATTTCTCTTTTCTGAAGCTCTCCTTTGAAGAGAGAAAACAGAGGGTAATGTAATGTCATATTCTGTGTGGACTGCGTTGGATCCTGGAGACCTTGAGAGCAATCTGCATCTCTCAGCTGAACACTTTTCAGCTTCCTGTAAGACAAATAGTTCTGCACATGTAAAACGTTGGTATGCACATACAAGTAAACTATCTGAGTTAATCATGCTGGATTGGGTTCTCAGGGTCCTTCAAGCAGCACTCTGCACTCGCCGTTTTTTTAACAGCACCGGGAGTTATGCCACCCTTGAAGACAAAGTCAGATTTTAACAGACAGTTTGGAATTTCCTGACAGTCATATCATACTTACTCCTAGCACTACTTGCACATAGTGTTGCCTATTATGACCTAATCTTTTTCAAATCAAAAGCGGGCTAAACATTTCCAGCACCTCAAGCAAAAAATATGTGAAAGTGGCTGAAAAGGATTGATTTATCAACTAAGTACTTTCTTTACGTGACTCTGAAGGAACTATTATGAACCATCTTGACAAAAAGCTGTTTTTAAAAAGTATGCCTTTCATGTATACAACAGACTGTGTAATTACAGCATATGGGGTAAATAGTATATTTTTTAAAAAATTAGTATGCATACCAAAACACATGTTTACCTTAAAGACTGTAGTAGCTTTGAGGCAGTTATTGTAGTCCATCAGGTAAATAGCACACATTTCCTAAATGCTGCGCAAATGTATGTTATTATGCAGTATGTGTGTCATTATATAATAGACTGCAGTGGTTTTGAAAAACAAATTATTCTGTTGTGTTAATACTTCTAAAAATTCATAACATCATATTTTTCTTGCCTATGTTAGGAATAAAATAATAAAAAGTAAAACAAAGCAATGTACAAAGGAAACTTTGAAAAAATAAGTAAATCTCCCACCCTTCCAACTCCACAAAATATCAGTAGGGGTTTATTTTTTATCTTTCACCATTTCAGAGCCTTTCAGGTGGAACAGAAGGATCTACTCAATGTAGTATTAAAGGGAGTTAAAGCTTTAATTTTGCATGTTACTGATGTCCTATTTCTTTTTGCTAGAGCAAAAGAATAGAATTTACTTAGCCTTGACATCAAGATTTCTTTATGAAGTATTGTCTACTATGATACATATTCTGTCTTCTTATACTTGTATGATGTGTGCTGGAAGTATCAGAGTTATTGTTCTGGCTATGGGCCATGCAGAACTGAAATAGCACTTAAGCAGAAAATGCTAAGACAAACAGGAAAGGTTTCACAAAAAAATATAAAAACCAACCAAAAAAAGTGATTAAAGGATTGAAAAGAAACAGCTTATGAAGACAGATAAGAAAAGAACCCAAAATTCAAAAATGGGTTCAAGTGTATGAGGTATTCATTAGATCATAATGGACGAAAAGAATGAGGGCCAAAGATCCTTTCCCCCTTTTTACCAGCCATATTCCTTCCAAATAAATCAAGTAGTCTCAGAATCTGTGCTTAAAAATCCTAAGGGAAAAAATTATATCAATTAATGGGTCTATGCTGTACAAGAGGAAAAGAGACAAGAACAAGGTTGAAAATGTAAGGCAAAGTCATCCAATCTTACCATTTGTGGACAAAAACTGGAATTTGAGACACTCATGGATCACCCGTTCCTCTTCTTCCCCTCTGAGAAGTCTTCACTTGCCCTCTATAATCCCTGTCCCTTGCCAAGCAGCCAGTTTAACCCTCTCCCCTCTATGCAAATGTAGGAGTCAGAGCTGTAATTCCTAGCGGGTTACCCCAGCTCAGATGTGAGAATGAGATAGTGCAGGCTGCGGGTTTGGCTCTACCTTTCCCCTTTGGGAAAAATCTTCTTGAATTTCCTTTAGTTCATCCAAGCACCTGGGTGAGCAAAGAAGCACAAATACGATTTAATATTGATCCAGATGAGCGGGAGATGAATTTATACACCTGAATAAGTGATGCCAACTACTCTAGTAGAAAGAGTATAGTTTAAAAGTCAAAAAATCATTAGCTCTTGGGCTGTCCCTCTTAAGGAGAGTGCTGTAGTCATCTTGGAGTAATACTAGACAGATTCTTGTCTACTAACACATGATTTTTTTTTTTTTTGCTTAAAATTAATGTCATGATCATAGGAGTAGGGAAACAAAATATGATTGCAGAAGCTGTGAGTGGGCTGTGTGTAAACTTGACTCACAGGGATTTCTAGAGCCAATAGAGGAAAAGATTAAAAAACACATCCAGCCCAATTAATTATTTTAAGTCATTAGTGTGGCTAATTTGTGATCATTGGTGACAATTTCAGCAGAAGTTCCAAGAGTGCACAGGACACAAATTTTCTTTTATCTAAAAGATTAACCCCTTTGGATGGAGTCAGACTTTCATTTGCTGGATAACCTGATTTTTGCTTTCTAATCTGGGAAAAAACAGTACTTACTCAATGAAAGACATCCTTATATTTCCATTCTGAGATGGAGAAAGTCAGTCATGAGCCCATATATTCAGTATATTACTAAAGGGTGATATACATCAAAGTATTTGCATTTAATCAGGAAAATGAAAACATTTTCATTTTAGGCAATCAATTTTTCATAGGCAATCAATTAAAAAAAATTACCTAATTCATATTGTTCTCAAGTTTCACAATTTCTATTGTTTCACAATTTTCACTTTCATGATGGCACTAAAATGCCCCAACTTACCAGAATGAGCTGTATTAACATTGTTAATAGATAGTAGGAAGCTTAGGATAATTTTCACAATTTTTGTATCTTGTACTGATTTCAGAGGAAAAATTATAGTTGACTAGGAAAACTGTTTTACTGCATTCTTAAGAAAATCCTTTCAGTATATACTGCTGCCTTCCACCCAGTGGTTTCACAATCAGGATTATGGCTAGACCCAAAGTTTTACTTGCATCAAAGTGAATTTAAATTCAATCATTAAATTTGTTAGCAAATGTTTTTATGCTGGGGATAAAAATTACGTGTTTCCCTTTTGTGTGTCTGTAATGTTGGAATTTTGAGAGTGGCCACCAAAAGTATTCTTCCTGGAGAAGCCTGGGGAAACTAATTCCTTGCAATTTTCAGTGCTGAACAAAGAATTTACCTTCTGAACTGAAAAGTTTTTTTGGCTTTTTCAGCATAGTAGGTCCCAAAAGAAAAGCACATTTTTGCATTTATAAATCTAAAATTATTTTTATATACTTTCACATTTATTCTTCTTTAGAGCAGCACTTATTTTTTCAATGTGCACAAAAATGTTACCCAATAAAAACATGACACAACTGTGCAGACAGCAATTCCCTTGCTTGCAGGAATCCTCTGGTATTTTAGCCCCAGTGATGGAGGAAAAGCAGTTTGTTATGAGTGCTGAATTGCTTTTTTCTTTTCACATGTAGTAGCACTTAAGTGTCATGTTAAGCCTGAGGCAGGAAGGACTTTGAATGACCTGTTCTGACTGGAATTGTGTTTACTGTACTTTTTTAAAATGCAGTGCAGGATCCCTTTCCTTATCAGTACCTAAATTCTAAGAGCTTGCAGACTCAAATTTCCCCTTCCAGGCAATGTTGGATTTGTCTGTTGTTTTTCACTGCAAAGAGTTTAATGAATTCTGCAGTTTGGGTATCAGCCTTGTATTACCCAGTGCCACCCTCTAGGCTAGCAATCAACATTTGCCAGCTCCCAGAAATTGCCCAAAAGGCTGCTAGAAGCACTGCACATTGAGATGCATAGGTACACATCCTTCTAATTCTGGCAGAGAAGTTGTAGAAGCACTTTGTTGGACTAAATCAGTGAACAATTAAGCAGTGTCTGTAGGGAGTGATTGCCCTTGGCATTCATGACTGCAGGGGTGGCATGCAGGCTTTGCTCACTCAAACCTTCACAGAATCCATATGGCAGAAGAGCCTTATAAACATAATGAATGTGGGAATATCTCTCCAGAGAGAGGCTCTTGACCTCACTGCTCCCCCCAGTCACAGTTCTGCTCTGGATTTCCTCCATCCAGACTGCATCCTGTGTTTTTCCTAGCCTGCCTTACAACTATAATAGACTATGTTGCCCCATCCCCACTCCTTCACAAAATATGACTCTCAGAAATGAATTATTCCTTGGAGAAACCATCCCCCTGCTCCTTTTGCTATGTCCTAGAAACATCTTGTAGATTTGTGTTTGTACTGTCCCTTCACTGCCTCTAGGTTTTAAATTCCTATCAAAGAAAGCTTTTTTCTGCCTCATTTTATGCTAAGTACACCAGGATGCTATTGGCATCCTAACAGCATAAGATGCAAGAATTAGAAGTTGCTTCATTCTATTGGCTTATGCTTTGTTTGATTTGGTTTTGTTGTTTTGTTGTTTTTGTTTTTGTTTGTTTGGTTTTTTTTTAATATGGAGAACTATCTTGGACCAACACATATATGATACATGCATGCAGTTTGGTTTCTTGTTCAGTGTCAGCACTGGCCTCAGTGGCAACAGTCCTGCACAACAAAAGGAAAGACAATCGCTTTATGACATATTTTTATCAGCAGTGGACAGTTGGTGCCACAGTAACTCTCCAAAATATTTGTATTCCCAATTTAGTAGCTTCAGAGGAGCACAAAATGAGACATACCTCAAGTCTACCACCTCCTTGTGGTTTTGCTTCTGTCTTTTACCTAGACATTCATTCCTGAGGAAAGACATGAGGGCTGAACTGCAAAGAGTGTGTGAACTAAAGAGGTATAATTTAACAGACGCTCCATAGATTGAAGCACACACTGGAGAAGAGCAGCCCAGCAGAAGGAGAATTCATGTTTCTGAGGGGCTTTGTTGATTAGAGCTAGTGTAGAACAAATGCAAGTACAGACTGCTAACCATTATCTTACAGTATGATGAGATCCAAAGATACGGGAGGGAAAGTAAAAATTAGCGTGTACCTTCAAGACTGGAAAAAACCTGGTATGCCATAAGTGAGATTTTCCTAAGAGTAAATTTTGTCTCTTCTAGAATGTGCCTCTGGATGAATCAAATGTGAATATTTGTAGTGCTAGAATAATGCAGAATCTATTCTTATCTGAGCTTCAGGCTGGTTTCCGTCATTAGGCAACGGGCACCTATAACGAAAATAGGGATTAGCTAAATTAATTCTGATTTTCTTTGTATTTCAGTCCTATTAATAATATTTTTTAAAAGAGTTAGAAAATAATGAAGTAAGCACTAAACATGTAAGGCAGTCTGAATCACACTACATATGGCACTAGAATTGCAGCTCAATTTCAAAACTGGTCACTGAATATTTGTTTTCTTTTTGAAGAAGAAATAAAATCTTCAGATTATATTAGGACTCAAATAGCATGGCTGTAAAACCAAAACTAAAATCCCCTAAAATCAGAACAAATGAAAATGAAAGATTTAGCATATTGGATTTTTTCTACCTTTAAAAAATATTTGAACAGCATGTTGTCAATAATGAAAATTATTTTAATACTAAGATATCAAATGATAAAACTGTAAATTTTTAAATCAGGAATCATGAGCATTACTACTTAGAAAAGTAGTAATGCTCATGTGGTAGCCTCCTAAAGAGGGCTAATACATCTATATTATGCAACTATAAGTCAACCATTATTTTTATAAGTCCTAAAATTAAATTAGGTACCCAAAAATATTAAGATGAAAAGGTAACATTAAAATCAGCTTTAGATAAATTCTATTTTCTTTTCTGTGTGCTTTATAATATAGGAAAGAAACTCTTTCAAAAACATGTTATGGTTTTTAAGGATGGTGTCTAGGAATCTTCTCTTTAAGTTGAATACCTGCATTCTTACCAATGAAAATGTCTCCAGAACACCAAAGTTAGAGAATATAATAAATTAAATTATTGCTCTAATGAAGGAATAAAGTTAGCATATCATTTAACTTACTTGGGAAGTCAGTTAATCAGCAATACACAAGAAAAAGCCTCCTAAAATGAATTACTTCTGAGGTTCAAAAATTTTTGAAGAAAGAATAGAAATTTCCATCTTAAAGTAAAATTAATCTATTACTCTTGTTTAGAACCTAATCTTGAAATATTTGCCTGTATATTTACCTTAAAATTTTTAAAATAATTCCAGACCTTTACATATAAAGGTGAGCAAGCCTTTCATCACTTTGAATGATTAGTTGCTCTGGTCCAGAGGCAAAGATGAATGCACCAAATATAAATTCCAATTTTATCTCTTTGTTTTAGCTGTTACTAAAGACAAAGGCTTTATAAAGTACTAAGTGTTTTTAAGAATACACACCAATTGAGGCAGATCAATGAGATAAAATTCTGAAAAATATGAGAATATCACTGGTGTTTTCGTATCTTTCCCTCATTTTTGGCTTTCTGCAAAAATAACTAGACATGTCCAGAGGAAATGAAGAAAATGGAAGAAAAAATCGCAGGGGAAGGGAAGGGAAATTCAAGGAAGTTCAGAGAAGTTCAGGGAAGGGAAGTTCAGGGAAGGGAAGTGAAGTTCAGGGAAGGGAAGGGAAGCAGGGAAGGGAAGTTCAGGGAAGTTCAGGGAAGGGAAGTTCAGGGAAG
>VXBQ01003364.1:173438-186683 GCA_013400175.1 Phainopepla nitens
ACATGCATTTCATTAACATGACCTTGCTACAACCGTAGAGACTTGTGGCTCTTCCTCTTTCCCAAGTATTATAAAATTCTAGCTTATTCTTCCCTGCATTCCCTCCTCACATTGCACTTATGTGCTGCCTATGCATGCATACAACAGAACTGAGAGACAATGTAAACAAAGAGTAACTTTCCTTTATGATTTATATAAGGGTTTTCGGCATTTTGTAGGTCCAACATCATAAAAGCCTTGACTTTCAGATAGGAAGATGGATTGTTCACCAGAACAGTGTGATTGATAGACATGCAAGTTGTCAGGTACAATCATCAATCTTGGACAAACTCCAGGACATTAAACTTTAAAAAAAAAAAATCAGGGAACCTATTTTCAAGCATTTTCTTCTTCACCATGGCTCTGTATACTGGAGTGAAAAGTGTCACTTATTGCACATGTCGTTTACTTTCAGTGTGCTCATCAGGTCTTTCTTCTTAAGGAACAATGGGAAAAATACCACAATAGGAAACCCTCTAAAGTAAAACTACGCTCAATAACATCAAGCTGAGATACAGCACTTTCACTGCTTTTATTTTCCTCCATGCTTAGTAATGTAATAACACTAGGCATTACAGAACTCACACATTATGGAGCGTGATTGAAAAGCTCTGAGTATATGAGAATTAATCTTCTTTCATCATGACAGACTAGCATATTAAAAATGGTCCCACTTGTATAACTATTGAAAATTGCTTTTGGAATTCATTCAAGTAAAAGAGGTTCAAAAATTCTTTTTGAAAACTGCATGAGAACAGAAAATCTAAAAAGTATGCAAAGTACCATAAGAAAGGTATTTCAAATGTATTTTGAGTGTCAGAGATAGATTCTCTGGCAAAGAAGTTGTGGCAAAGAAATTGTGGTGCTGCACTGCATCTAAATGGGTGGTTACCAACTTATCTAGTAAAATAAATATATGTGGCAAATGACACATACCAATTTAATGACACTTTGAGTTCATGTGAAGTTTGGCAGAGTAATAAAAGTCTTATCTTTTGCCTCCACTGTTATTGCACAGATTTAAACTGCTGTCTCAGAGGCAGTTTTACTATCTTTTTCAATCTCTGCCATAAAAGTGAGACTTGATTTGCTCAGCATGAGAACAGATCAATAAAAGCTGAGTTACACAGTGGATTAGATCACTAACTCAGACATCAAAGATGTTAAATACTAGTTGTATAGGAACAATTAGATCAGAAGTTAAGTTCAAATGTACTGTACTTGTTTGTAAGTCTCAAATAAGTATCAACCTGATATGAAAAAGACATTGAAAAATTGTCAGTTTTGTTTCTTTTGTCTAGAAAAAAGAAGGAACTTAGTTTCTGAACAGCCAAAGATACAATTACTACTGATAGAATAGTATTATTATAGGATTTGACTACTCTAGCTAACTTTTCTCATTTATGTATCAGAAATCTATCAACATCTTGTCATCTAGAAAGAGATTAATATTAAAAGGTAACTGTTCAACAAAGAAGAAAGATCAGTGATTCCTGAAATATTTTGAGGTACTGGAAATATCCTGAACAATGATCTCTAGCCTTCTATATGCTTTAAATATAATTTTTTTTAAAAATGATGAGTCAATTTAAAAAGAAATGGTTTCTGATTCAACAAGGAGATATTTGTTTACTTATATGGATAAGGTTCACAAAAACCTAATTATTCAATTAAGATGCTGTTAGGAACTGGAAAACTAGTGTCCACAGCTTGCACACAAATATGTGCAATAGATTATATATTATCCATAACGTAAATTTGTGTCAATGAATATTTTGGATTAAGGAGCTTTATTTATCTATATCACAGAGATATAAATGTTGTGAAATTGCTCACACGGAATGGTCATTTTAGTTTAAAACTCTGTACCACTGCTTTAGGATAGAAGTAATTTCTTTTCCTTTGAAACTTATATAATTTCAATTCATGCTAAAATAAGAGTCATTTAGAGCAAAACACCTCTTTTTGTTTTTAGTACAGTGTAGTGTCATTCCTTATTGAAAAATAATTTAAAAAAAAAATTAAAAGAGACTCCATCAGCTTTCTTCTTTGTTTGGAATTCTCTCTTGACATAAAAAAACTAAGTCACTGTGTCAGACAATTCTCCAAATATTCAGTGCGTATGAATCAAATGCAGATTGTGACTACTACCACCATAAAGTGCGGGAAAGCAATAATTTTTTAAAAAAATACTGATCTATTGACTAAAAATACAGTGGTCACTAGGCGGCAGGGTCCTGGGGCCTGTACGCTGTTTTTGTTGAAACACCTCTATATTGTAGATGTTTGAGAAGCAAAACTGGACCATCATGATTTTTGAGTCTCTAACATTCTTTTACATGATTTAGAAAAACAATACTTTATTGGAAACAATAAAATATATTAATCATTTTGAGAGAAGGAATTTATGTATTGGTTGTCTACGATTATTGGTAATCAGTTGAATGACTTATACAAGCATATTTCAATTGATGATTTTAAATATCTAGAAAATAGCCTCTTCTGATGAGGAGCCAAATTTCATTGTTAGTATTAGTTATTTAATATCACACTAAATATGATATTCACAATTCAGTTAGTTATTTAAACCATAAAAAAGACATTCCTTGGATTGCTTTGTTTGACTCTTGTGAATTATTTTTTCCCTTTCCATATTTTTTAGGTATTGCCTACTGTTGTTCACCTTCAGGAATATGTAAAAATCAAGACAATCAATGGATAGACTTCTAGAAAGAATTTTCAGATGTAAATGAAAAAAATTATCACAGTCTTTCTGGTATACATAGCAGATGATGCATATCAGGACACAATTGATACCAAAGTAATTTCTGAATGCCCAACATTTTTCTGGTTTTTAGGAACTATATTTATTTAATTCCTGTGTGTTTTCAGTTTGGCATGAAACAATTCCCACCAATAACCCCTTTCTCCCCTGGATGATTAGTGGCAGATGTATTCCTTGAATTCTCTTGCGTGATATCTGTCTTTTCTACTACAGCCCGCGTGGGCAGCCAAGGTCACTAAGGAAATATTGAGTGCCTCTCGTGGGAAGTCTGCAATCTCTCTCTCACAAGTGCTAAGCTGCCTATTATTTTTAGGGAAATAGAGAAACCATCAGAATGGTGAAAATTTTTCAGATATTGACAATCTTTCACTTTTTTTGAATTTTCAGGTAAAGCTTTTAGTGATTACAATAACCTGCTTTCTAGGCGTTAGCTATCCTCTCCCTCATTTTCTGCTTTGATCAGGGTGTGACAGACAGACATCAAGCTGACAGGGTTGCTTGACCTATTCTTGTTGATAAACAAAGATTCAATGTCCACTCTCTAATTCTTGTGTGTGTCAAATTTTTTCAATGCTGAAAATCACACCTTGTTTCCAGTTGGATGCTCTAAAAGGATGGGACAATGCTTTTTCAGTGGTAAGACTGAGGCTATGGTAGATTTTGATGAAGTGCGTTGTGGCATGATGGAAGTAATTCTGTTATGAAAGAGGATATTTACCATGTATTGTAAAGAATATGATAGTATCTGAGTCACTTTTCTATTATATGTATCTGTCCCAAACGTTGCTGAGTATCCTTCTGGAAACTAGTTTTGAAAGTGGACCTGATCAGGTTGCTGAAGAAGAGTGTAAAAGGGTCTGTTTTTTCCCTGGCAGAGGGGAATAGATGACTGGTCTGCCATTTGAGCACCTAGGACAGTGTTTGTAATTCTTCTGAGGATTAACAAAACTATACTTCGCTACTGATAAATCATGATAATTCCTTGAACTCTATTTTTAATTAAAATATTTGTATTTTAATTTAATTTAGTAGGATTCTTCAAGGAAAAAAATAGGATGCATGAATTATTTCCAAATCATAGTAAATTGAAGATGAATGTGCACTAGCACCCAAACAAAATGAGCAGAATGCAATGACTGAAGTCATGCTATTACTCCTCCCTGCAGAAGACATTGTTTTCATGGCTTGTGTTTTCATGGTTTTTAACCTATGTAGAGCTAAATTTCACCATTTTACTGGCCAGATAAAAGTGAGGGAAGGCAGTGGAAGGAATGGTGATAGTGAGAATATTAATTTAAGATTAATGAAAAAATTGCAAGGAGATTATTGTGACAAAGGATGGATGTAACAAAGTGCTGGATGCACTCCTGTGGGTATTCCACCTTTCTCTTTCAGAATTCTGAATGCATTTAGTTGAACTCAGTGTGAAAGCGGCTAAAGACAAAAAACATTAATGCTAGAAAAAAATTCATGACATCAGTTTTATAGATGTCTTGTGCAAGAGAAATGTAAATGCAGACTCTCAGTTGCTTTGATAATTAATTGTATAACACATTGAATATGTTTGAATTGGATTGCTGAAAATATATCTTGCATTGGTAAAAGAAACTATAGCTGGTGCAGTTTGTGTGGAAAAATGAGAATCAAGATAAATGTTTACAAAACATAAATTAAATCACAAGTGTACACTGATAAGGTCATTGAGTATTGAGTTAATTCTCATAAAATAAAAGTTAATACCAAATATATTTTTGCTGAATGAAAATAATGTAGTTACATAATTAGAACTAACAGAAAATGACTGAACTAATTGAAGTAGAACTCCATAAGCAATTTACCTCGTTAAATTTTTTACAGTTCTCCATCTGCATCAAAGTTATTATATGTTTAGTTTAAATAATTATAAAGAAGGCAAAATCAAGGTTAATTGGCATTTTAATTATGAATAACTCCATTAAAATAATCTTACATATAGAAAAGACCTCCCATGTAAATAAGTGCAATATGGTCTCTTGTTTATCCAGTAATTTGAAGAACAGGATGAAAGCAAGAATAGATTTCTTCTTTGTGAGTTCCATTATGGATATTGATGGAAGTACACAATGCACATTTGTTATTAACCTCTTATCACCTCAATAATTGTTATTAGGGTGAAGTCTGTTCTCATGCAATTATTTTTAAGGACAGCTGTGTGGTTCTGGATGGATTTTCCACTGGATGGGAGAAAAATCCACTATCCCTGTGTGAGGACTAGATGAAAACAGTAAAGGGTTAGGCTACAGATGTATAACTATCCAAACATGCTTAGACCAATGGGTTGACCTTCTCGTGGCTTGCCATGACAATTCTCGAAGATGTTTTGGGTCACATGAAGAAAATGCCTTTTGATATCTTTATGTCTTCTGTGAAAGATGATGCTTGCTTTCAAGTATCTCAAGGTTGTCTGTGGATTACAGACTAATGCAGACAAAAGCCAGATGATCTGCTTTACTGCCAGATAGGGAAGAATCTCCTTCAGCAATTCGACAATGAGATTTCCATAATTTTGAATCTTTAACAGCAAATGGAAAAAGAAATCACAATTCACAAATCAAAAGTTTATGCAGATCTCCATTCTTGTCATATCTGCCAGGTGGCTTTTCCCACTGTAAATAAAGAGAGCAGTAAATTGTTCAATACACAAATACTAATGAAAAAATATAATCCTCATCAATTGTCTGTCTTTCCCATTTGCTGACAATTCCCCTCACATCTTGTTTAATTTTTGTTAAATTATTTTGGACTGTGAACCCTAGACTGCATATATACATATATCTATATACTTTATAGATATATAAAATATACATATATACATATATGCGTGTATATTTAAGATACAGACTACTGTTAGGTAATTAATGTAAAAAAAAAATCTAAACATTGGTGACCAACCACCTTTCTATGTATGCATTGGCTAAATGTTCTGTTTAATGGGGATCTTTTCTTTTAGTGGTTGTTCTGTTGCGTCTCTTTCTACATCAGAAGCAAAAGGATATCGGAATGAAAACCTATGAACTTCATTTTTTTTCCAGAAGTAACAGGACATGGAATGAACGTTTATGAATTTCAGTTTCCTGATTTTACTCATCATTCTTCTATTAAAGGCCTGTTTTCTGATATTTTCTTTAAGCAAATGTCCCTTCTTTAAATAAAAAGCACAAATGTAACAGTGATTTCAGTCATGTTTAATGTAACATATGTAAATATGTGTCATGCTCACTCTTATTGGAAGGATGTTTCTATGTGCGAAAACAAAACATAGTCAAGCTTTTTTAAAAATTAATATTATGAGATATCACCTGCAGCCACCTATGAGCCAGGTAACCTGGGCTTACTTTTTGAGCGTGCTGCTAGATAGACCTGATCTGAATTAAATTAAGGGAAGAATTTAATGTGCACAAAATAGTTTGAAGTCTTTTCAAACATTTAAAAGCTTTCTTCAAGGTAAGAAACAGCAGAGCCATTCAGGGGAGCTTGTTTTTGTAGAAAAATATGATAATTTTCAAAACAAATTTTTTTTATTTTTAAGTTTGACACAGGTAGACATTGTTTTTATTTTTAAAAATCAAAACAAGAAAAATGCATTTCATTAAAAATATGAAAATAACCAGGCATTCAAAAATTGTTTTAATGTTGAGGCACTGCAATTTGCTTTTATAGAAGAGATAAATAGAAACAGCATTAACACAGGTACTTTCAACAAGAAATTTAGACCAGATCTTTCTGAAATCTTGAAAACCTTCTGAGTGCATTGACTGCACCCTCAAGTTCAGGATTATTCACAAATTTCCTGATGGCATATTTTCACTCCTCCTCCAGGCCATTACAGGTATTGAAGTGGATAGTTGCTACAGTAAACCTGCTGCATTACACTGAGGCTGGCCTCCAGGAAGAGCAGAACCTCCTCATCCCTGCAACAGAACCTGATGAACCAGTCATTTGGTTTACACATCAAGCAGTCCTTGTGCCTGAATGCAGTTTTTATTAGAAATCACACTAAACAAGATGCTTTCTGGAGCAGCCAAATTGGCATGCATATTAAACAGGCAGGCTAATACTAGGGTTGAAATGCAAAAATTTCCTTACTCTCGTCTCCACTGAGAGACCGGTCCTTGCTTTTATTCTCACACTTCGGAAACTTTGAGTTCTAGTCTGCATTGTAGAAGGATAGGTATACATGTGCATATATTACACATGTGCATTATATACATATATTTATAGATATACATATNAATATAAAAAAAATCTTCTATTTTCTCTCCTTTCGCTTCCACAGTGTTACTTTGACTTTGCTTCCATCAAAGATCTTCTTCCCTATATGCTTTTCTTTATGGTCTCAGATTCTGTCATGGAAGTCCCTTTTCCTTCCCCTCAGTGTACCCAGGGACGTGTCATTAACTGCTTTACTTTGAAATAAATTTCTTCTTAACTGGTTTTCATAACACCTTAATGCAAATAATAACAAAATTCCTGCTGTGAGTACTGTGATAAATTCCAGATGCCACATGCCTAAGCTTGGACTTGCGTTTGGAAGATGAAGGTAATGTCAATGAAGACAAGTTAAACATTCTCTTTGGTAATTGAGCTTAAATTTTGAATTTATAAATACTGCATTAAGCCTAACTTGGCAGTTTAGTCAATATTTATCTTCTAGTATGAGTCAGAAAACAGATGAACACCAATAATGAATTTGGGATGGTAACTGAGAAGATGTAAAAACTCCATAGCAAGGTACTGTTTCATTAGGCTTCAAACCTGAAGGAAATACAGTACCTGGCCAATTGTCTGCTCTCCTGAGGATGAAATCCTGTGTAGTGCTTGTAATTGTCTTACTCTTTGTCCATGCCCAAGTACTTTGGGAGCACTAGAGGGACAATCATTGTAGGCAGGCTGGTGGCAAAATAAAGTCTCTATTTCTTAATGAAATTCCTATTACTTAATGAGTACTTGACATGAAGGGAAGTTTCTAATGATGAGGCATTCTTTCCATCTGTCTGGCAAGAGGCTAACATCATGTGTTTCATGGGGAGGAAACCCAGCAGCAGCAATGTTTCTGCACTCCACTATATGTTCTTGTAACAGAGAAACAACTTTTAAAGCTGAGTTCTCAGGTTTCACTGAGCAGCTCTCAAACATAAGGTAAAGTCTTATGGTATATGTGGTATAATAATAATGGATGCATCTGGAAGATAACAGAGGAATTTCTACTTCTGTGATTCTGATTCTCGATTACTATGTTATTAAAGAGTAAACTATTTCCTAGCACAATATACAGATGTCCCCAGAACAACACATGCAACTTGGCTCACATTTTACACTTCCTAACAATTATGGATACTCCTCTGGGATGTGAGTACAGTATACTGGCTTCTTTCCTGCTCTATGCCCCAGCTTGTGCAACACAGCTCTTCCCATGTTTAGCTGAGAAGGTGCCATCAGTATATGAGTCTTGAGGTACAGAGCAGGAAGAAGGTATTGTGCAGGACATGAAGTGCTCAAGAGGACTTCTCAAGAGGTCTCTGGCTTTCAGCCTGAGCTGCAGTCATCAAAGATAGTGGTACATGAGCAAGGTGGTAACTAAGGGCCCAACCTTTTTGCTGTTTGATCTGCAGCACTGTCTTGAGCACTGGAGAAAAGCAAGCTAAAGGGCTGTGGTAATCCATTACTTAAACAGACATGGTAAGTTCAATCTTGCAGTTTTTGTTTCTTGTGAGTCAGAAGTTGGCAGTACTGCTGGTGATAGGCTCAGGAAGAACTTTGTATTGTATGATTCCCTTGAGAGAAACTGAGGCAGGATTTAAGACAGTAAATAGGGCTTGGCAGCGGTAAGGATAAAGCACAGAAAGAAACCCCTGATAAATAGTTTTCAAAACTCTCTGTTTCTATGAGTTGTGTTGGTCTTTTGAGAAATGTGAATGCCTTGTGGCAGAACCAGAGTCAGGGAGAAGTGTGTGTTTTTCTTTTTCCACAGAAGAAGATCATTAGCATCCATTGTTTATTTTAAGTAGGTGAAATGAGATTAAAAACGGTTTCAAAACTTGCATATCTCTAAGTGACTTTTTAGTGTCAGTGCAATGTTATAATTAATCTACAGATCATAAAGACAGTAATTTTTTTTTTTTGTTTCTTCTTGCCTAATGACTGCTGATAAGCATCTGTGATAAGATTTTAAAATATGAATGTCAAGGGCTGAGACATTTCTTTGGCCGGACAAAAAGATCTTAAGAAATCTTGAAGAAAATGTTGCTGTTTTACACCATTACTCACCAAGCACAGAACTGTTTCTTGTGAAATCTATGTTTAAAGCAAAAACTGATATTGTGTAGCTACTAATCACACAGCTGCACACACATAGACACAGTATTGCATAAGAACCGTAGAGGAGTGTGCTGATTTTGGCTGGGTATGGTGCTGTGTTTTAAATTCATGCTGAACACAGTTCATAATATAGAGATGTTTTTATTATTGCTGAGAAGAGCTCACACAGATCCAAGGCCTCTTCTATTCCTCGTACTGCCATGGTGATGAGGGGACTGGGGGTGCCTGGAAGGAGATACAGCCAGGACAGGTGACCCAAATGGATTAAAGGGATATTCCAGACCATGTGACATCATGCTCAGCGTATAAAGTGAAGGGAAGGAGAAGGAAGCAGGGCGGAACACTTGGAGTGATGGCATTTGTCTTCCCAAATCACTGTTATGTGTGATGGGGCTCTGCTCTCCTAGAGATGAACAGCTGCCTGCCTGTGGGCAGCAATGAATTAATTCATTGTTTTGCTTTGTTTATATGCACAGCTTTTGCTTTCTCCAATAAGCTGTCTGTATCTCTATCTCACGAGTTTTCTACCTTATACCCTTCTGAATCTCTCCCCAGTCTTGCTTGTATGGGACTGAGTGAGTGGTTGCATGGGCTTTTTATTAGCTGGGGTTAAACCACGACAAGTAGAAGCATATTAATAATCACGGGAAATAAAATCAAATGATGAGTGACAAAACCAGCATGTTTTCCTTTTTTTTATACAGACACACACAAAAAAAATACCATTGCTGTCTATTAGCTTTCCTTATCACTGTGGAAGGCTGGATTTGGTATGTGACTTTGACAATTAGTATAATGTCAAATCAAAATAGACATAGCTAAGATTTCCTCTCTATTTCTTCAGTTTTCTTGTCTTTTTGTGTGAGAAGAAAATTAATCTTCTAGGTTATTTATGATACCCAGAATTGTAATTGAGATAAATGATTACTGTACAACAAATTAAAATGTATCACCTTGGCCTGTCTGCCTTGTTGGCTTCTGTTCATGAGTGTATGTATAGAGGAGAAAATTCTGGCGTGTCAAGGCTTGGTGTTACTAAGTTTAAACCAAATGTGTTTTCAGCTGGCTTGAGGGGAAATTGATTCTAGTTCTCAGCAGAGCATAACCTGTGTAAAGAGGAAGTATTTGACATTTTCAAGTTTTTTAAAAATGGATTCCTTTCAGCTATAGTTGTTTTCTGCTTCTAGCAGTTTTGTTTGTACAGTCTATGTACAAACATGTAGTCTCTGAATTTAAAAATGTTGGTATATATTCATCTAAAAGCATAACCAATTTTTGGAAATCATACTTATGGAAAGTTAATTCCAACAGTTTTTTTTAATAGAAATTAAAACTAAAAAGGTGCTGAAGAAGATATCAATTCTATAAAAAAAAAAATAAATTGCCACTTCTATAGTAAAACCTTGTGTTTAAGAATGAACATTTTATTTTCATAATATGTGGATATGAGTTTCAAAACTCTTAAAGAGGTTCCCAGTTCACTTGTTGGGCTTTTCGAGCTGTCACTGTCCCAAACAAGAGAGATGTCAGACTACAACAGGAACCACTGTAAATATCTAAATATTGCCTTGTTTGGACTATTTTATTTCAGTGGACATAAGAGCTAGCCAATGCAGATACGGGTGCTTCTGTGTCTACACTGTTACTGCATAAATGCATAAATGCAGCCCATGTTGTGCTACAATTTACAAATGAACTGCTCCTAGGACAAAGAAAAAAAAAAAATTGAAATACTCTAAAGAAAAACTAGTATCAAACTTTGCTAGTCTTCTCCCTACACTCAGTGTCTACTGACTGCATTGGCATCATGTCCTACCAATCAGCCACAGTCATGGTGTGATACTCCAGCAGAGATTCATGTGCTGATGGCATGCTGTTAGGAAAGGATAAATTTTAAACAAGCAAATTTTCAGATTAAAAATACATTGCATGAAAGATGATGCAAGAAAGGAGGGAGACATTAAATTGTTGCCTCTACATATATATATAGATATAGATATAGATATAGATATGTAAAGCGTTCAAGTTAGTAAACTGTTGGTTACAGTATGGGTGGTTTGCTTCCTCCTCTGTTCAAACTATGGAGTCTACTGAGCAATACATTAGACATTGTGACCAAAAAAACCCCAATAAACAAATAAACAAACAACCCAACAAAACAAAAAGAACCCAAACCCATAAACAAAAAAACATAACAAATCAAACAAACAAAATACACACAAACAAAATGCATGCAACCCTCCCTCCTAAACCTGAATCCAGATTACAAAGTCTAATAGTTTTGCATTTCAGAATGAAGAGAAACTTGGTTCCAGACAGGTTCCCAACTCTGTTTTTCATTTTAAATGAGACTGTGTAAAAGACATAAGCAACATAGGAGTGCAATGATATCATATTTGCTGCAGTTATGAGGTTAATCTATCTCTGTATCACAGTGTTGTTCAAGAGCTATGGATCTTTGCTAGTATAAAAATGCTTGCACTGCTGATTTCCAGTGAGCCTTGCTCTCATCTTCTGAGCTATAACTTGTTATTACCAGAATTATTGTGTAAATATATATAATAAATTTGAAAGTATGAACACGTACTTATATACAAATATTATCTATTTACTCTTGCTTCACTTTTTGATTCTTCTCACTAACCAAAATTCTGGTTTGTATGTGTTTTTCCCATTGGGATAACACACCAAAATTGCAGTAACTGAGCCTCCCTTTGGTGAGATGGTTTTACTGCACACTTATGAAACAAAATACAAAATTGCTCAGTACTACCTTTTGATCAGTACTCTGCTCCAAAAAACTCTTTAAAAGAGTCTTCTTTAAAGACGTGCCTGTGGATGTATCTAATGATTTTCATTGCCTTCATTACTTTTTCTACACACAAGAGAAACACACAAGCCATCACTGAGCTTGTGCAATTGGTGAACTTCCATGAACTTTCATTTTGAACAACAGCACATGTCTTTGTTTCCTAAGAGGGTCTAATTCATTAACTGACCAGATGAAAAGCTGTGCTGCTGGACTCCTTTTTTTTCCAGAGATGCTTTGTGTAATCTGTAACAATATGGTCTCGAGAGGGGGGAAGAAAACGTAAGCAGGAACAAAGGAAACTTCATGTTGCATGGTTTCTGTGGCTTTAGGTTAAGCTTATGTGTAGGTTTTCTGCTGTCTGCTAAGTGTATCATTTTTGCAGTGGGAGTGTGCCTGTGTGCCTCTGACAGACATTGTAAAACTCTAATACCTTGATCTATCTGTATCTAATATTCATTTTAAGTGGACATCCAACATCCCAAATAAACACATCTTGATTGGTAAGGAAACTACTTAATGAAATCAAATTAAAACTGCATTGTCAAGTGGCAAATATTCAAATATTCCCCTTTAAGCATTGTCTTTAGGATATTTTTACAGATTATCTGCCAGCATATCTGATATTGATAAGAACTCACCAGTACTTAGAGATTATATAATCTTCCAGAAATTGCAAATACCTATAAGAAGAATCAGACTCACCTTAGTTCACTGAAGAGGGAAAAAACACAGAGAAACATAGAGCTTGTTAAGGTTTTTCTGAAAGAAATACTAAAAATCCTTTTGCTTTTGTCCTTATCCCCTCTGTAGAATTGTGCACTCTTCATGTACGCCACTGAAGAAAAATGTGTTAACATAAAGAGGGCTGGTGAATCACAAAGGGGAATTCTTTATGTAGCTTGTTTCCATATGAAAGTAGCAACATTTGTGCATAAATGGCTTGCAGCATTTTTTTTATGAATTGGGCCCTAAGAGCTCATGATTGTCCTTGCTATTCAGTTTTCAGTCATTGGGTAGCGTTGAAACAACAGGAGGAAAAAAAGGAAACATTTTGTACCTGTGGCACTCACTTGGACAACAGAATCTTAGTAAAATAGCTACAGTCTTTTCCCTTTTTGTTACAAATTATACAGGGAGAAAATGATGTGTGAATCAATGAAAAGGAAAATAATATATTTCTGAAACATTAATAGTCAGTGCCATACTCCAGATAAGGGGGGGGAGGGGGGGAGGAAATTGTTACACTGATTTT
>VXBQ01003364.1:187045-211560 GCA_013400175.1 Phainopepla nitens
CTTCCTTTTTCATTTATTTATAGAATATTCTGAGTTGGAAGATCCCCAAAAGGATACTCCTGGCCCAGGAATCACACCACATATCTGGGAGTGTTGTTCAAATGCTTCTTGAATTTTGTCCAGCTTGCTGCTGTGACCACTGTCCTGGACAGCCCATTCCACTGTCCATCAGCTTTCTGGGTGAAGAAACTTTTACTAATATTTAACATTGTCATCAGGGAAGAAGACTGGCCTGGCTGATCAGGGAGCTTTTGCACAAAATCAGAGAATAAAAAGGGTTTATTTATGCCCTGTGGAAGAAGAGCAGGCAACTCAGGAAGAGTACAAGGATGTCATTAGGTCATGTAGGGAGAGCATTAGACAGGCTGAAGCTCAGCGAGAACTCAATCTGGCCACTGCTGTGAAAGATAATGAAAAGAGTTTTTATGAATCCATCAACAACAAAAAGGCCAGGGAAAAATCTCCATCCTATATTGGGCACGAGGGGAACACTATCACCAAGAATGAGGAAAAGACTGAGGTACTTGATGCCTTCTTTGCCTCAGTCTTTAACAGAAAGTTTGGTCATCATCAGGGCAACTGGTCCTCTGAGCTGCTTGACAGGCATGAGGAGCAGAACAGATCCCTGCAATCCAGGAAGAAGTATTCAGTGACCTGCTCTGCCATCAGACACCCACAAGTCAAGATGAGATTCACCCAAGGGTATGGAGGAAACTAGCAGAAGAGAGATCAATGCCTGCCCCTCTGCTTCCCCCTCTGAGGAAGCTTTAGAGTGCAATGAGGTCTCCCCTAGTCACCTCTTCTCTAGGCTGAGCAGACAAAGTGACCTCAGAGACTTCTCAACTTGTTTATCCTTCATCATCTTTCATATATTAAAGGTTAACATATTCAGGGGAGGATAGGTAGATTTATCTGGTTGTTATACCAGAATTTGTCTCTAATGAAGATAGTCGTTCTTATTGAATTGTTAATATTGCAATACATGGAGTTTCTTTGAGGGAAATGCATCCAAGTACTGATAATGATAATCAGATCTTAACTCAGATCATGTGATGAGACCAGAGATAGCATCAATTACCTGTACACTTGTGTAATAGCCAACTCTACTTGAGATTTATGCATTCAGTAAATAAACTGAGGGTGTAGCCTCCCTCAAGGAAAGCTTCCATAAAACTATGCTTAAAAAAAAATTGTTCATGTTTTTAAGTTGAAGGAGAAAAGAATTATGGTGGTAGCTATCACTAGCATGTGTAAATTCTAAAATAATCTTAAACTTTAAGCAGTTTTCTTCAAATTAATATTTTATTATTACAATAAAAGATTACCTATGTAAGGATCCTGGCATCCAAACTTCTAAATTAATATCATAAGGAATTAATTTATGAATTGTTTCTAGGGAGAAAAGTTATAAATTGTCACATGAGTCCCTCAGCCTACTGTCTGTCTGGTAGTAAGGAGAGTGAACCTGTCTCATAGGTAATATATCTGGCTTTACATGAATAAAAGAAATCTTGTTCCCTATCTCTATATCCCCATGAGTTCATAAGCACAAGAATATTTCGAGGCTTTCTTTTTCCTTTTGCTTTCCTCTTTCTCCCAGTCTAGACAACTTACTAGCAGTCCATCAATAGGAGATTCTGCAGCAGGTTTGGGAGACAATTGCTTGTAAAATGAAACAATCAACCTGATCTCCTGTGCTTCCAGGCTGGGTGTGACAGTAGGGCTCAGAGTGAGCATGTGTTTCCTTGGTTATCTAGGGCAGTTATATAGCACTGTACCCTCCAGCCTTCCACATGGCATTACCAGTAGCCCCTGTTTGGAACCGGGCTGAGTAAACTAGCCCAATCTCACTAACAAATCTGATAATTAGTGTGTTCTAAAACCCAGTACCATGGGCTCCTGCTCTGAAATGGCTAAATGGTAGAAGGGGAGGAGGACCTGGCAGCAAGCAAATGACAGACTCAATTGTAGATCAATGTGGTGATTGTATCAATTTCAGATTCTCTACTAACAATAGGTGTCTGATTGGACACCACTGACTTTATTGGGAAGTAGATGAGATATAATATACCTTCCAGTGCATTAGTTGTTTCTGCTGATTGGATGAAGGATAAATTTCACATAGAGGGCAGTTTGAGTCCCATCATTCTCACAATTACGTTGAACACCAGCTAAAAGTGTCCTGTTGCTGCTGCACTTTACAGCAGCAAATTAGAAGGATTTTCCTAATGCATTTCCTCACCATAGTCTGTGCAGCATCATTCTTCTGTAAACTGAGATCTGGGTCAAAATGTCTCACTGTTCTTAATTTCAATAATTCCATTTAAAGGGTAATCACTTTCTCTAGAAAAGAAAAAGGACAATAGAAAGAATAAACAGAACAGTTGGACTCATGGAAATAAGCACAAATAAATTGAATGCTAAGAAGCTTTTATTACAGTAAATCTTGTTTTATTCCAGAAGACAGCAATGTAAACTATGAAGTGAAAATAGCCATTAAACAAATCAACACCCTCTTAATCTCACAACCCTACCTCACCCCCTCCCCCCACAATGAATTTTAACTGTGCTGCATTATCTGGACCATCTCCCTTTGTTTGAACCACCAACTTAACTATGCAGAAATTACTGTGTGAGATTTTTCATTACTGTTTTGAAGATTCAGCTCTGTAAGTTGAAGTTCCTTCTAATGATCTAGTAAAGGAAGGAGGCAGGGGGAATGAGGGGGGAAATCCCATAGTTTGCTAAAGAGCATATTATTTGTCTTCCACAGACTTAAAGCTTTGCACATTAGCTCTGGCTCAAGGCCAGACTGCATAGTACCTTTTAGAGTCACACCCTGAGACCCCAGTTTATCAAGATACTTAAGCATTTGTCTGATGTTCAGTATACGAAAGAATACCAGTTAAATTGGAGTTTAATTATGTGATTAACTCCATTTATTTAACATTTTAAGCAGAGCATATAAACAGACCATGTAAATAAAGGGTGGAAGAGTTTCTTTCAAGAGTAATTCAATAGCTGTTAAATATTTTCTATATGGTTCATGAATTGTGTGGCCTCATGTATTTACCTTTTAGTTGTTCAAGACTATTGGGATTCTAAAAACAAACAACTGAGAACTAATCTGATCTAAGGAGCTTTCCAAGGAACTTTTTTATCATTTATCACGCCCCCTTTGCTCTGCTAGACTTCACAGAATGACAAGGCTATTTTCAAGCCGTAAACCCCCATGCCCCATGCAGTTATGGCATGCAACCAAAGAAGTCTGGAGGAGAAAATGAAGTCATAATTAACAACAGCTGCTCACGCCTAGCATTTTCTAAATAACATCCAAAGATTTCTCTTTTCCTTTCTATTTTTTCCCTCCCAAAATCCAGAATCAACCCAGGCCCTACTGATTTATCTTGAGGTTAAAAAGAGGAAGCCTCATACCAGTCTCTGGGGGTCTCTTTGTTGTCCAAGCAGTGCAGGAAACTCTCATGGCAGGTCATTTGAGAGAGGTTTCACTGTTGTTCGCTTGTTTCATTCAGTGAACAAAATCAAAGCAAAATGACAGTAATTTCCTTTACTCATGTATTGTTATTAGTGTGGTACAAGGCTTTGTCATCAAAGCACATGGGAGTGTTCTGTCCTTTAGAGGCTAATATTAAAATATAGAATGGAATGGTCATGTTTTATTGGCTTAGCCTTTCCCTGCACTGCTTATAAAAACAGGCAGTGCTTTAAAATGTCTCACTAATGCTCATTTTCCTGAGGGTGGAGTTGACCTCAAGTAGTTTACAACTTGGCTGTTAGTTAAGACTAATTAACTTTGACTTTGTTGTTAGAATAGTCTAATCTGCAGTTTCATCTTAAAGAAGTCAAAAAATAGCACATTCAAGTGAAACAATGGAAATAGTGAGTGTTTTTATGTTGGCTATATAAGGAGTTCTTTTCCTCCACAGTTTTCATCTTTATCTTCCTGAAAATGTCAGTGGTTTCACGCACTTTTACAATTCTTTCTAACCTGGACCAGAGCTCTTTAACAATGAAAAACACCCTTTGTAGCTTGCATGCCTTATCTGCTTGTTTCCAGGTCCTGTGAGTAAGCAATACAATTACATTTTTAAGCAGCCTGTGTCATCTGAAATAGCATTTTTTTTCTTGAAATGGTACAGCTTAATGCTTCTAAACAAAGAGCATTGTGCTAATGACTAAATTTGCAATGCTTAATTGTATCATTAATCCTTGACATACTCTCATTGTGGGGCCTTCCTTATAGCATTATCACTCTGTAAGAGTAAGCCATACTTTATTTGTGGAAAACATTATTTTATTCAAGCAAGAGGAATGGAGAGGCATGTGGTTTAATTATGTTAAAATTACAAAAATGACCTTATCATACCACTTTTGCAAAGAACTAATTTGCATTAGACAATAACTTTTGAGTAAATTATTTTCTTTAACAACAAAAGTAACATAGTTTATATGATAGCCATGAAAGTGGCTTTAATGTAATGTTTGGCTTTAATATATCAATTTTATCAATACATTCAACATTCCTTTAATTTAAGTAAAAGCTCAACAATTCAGTTTTAGAGAAATTATGGCAATAAGGTTTAAACCACTCTATTCAAAAGTTTGGTTTTTTTGAATCCTCATCCTCACAATTAACATTAAATTGAAAACAATTTAGGAACTTATTGCTATGACATTAGTATTTAAAATTATTTTGTTTTCTTCTATTGAGGTGAAATCCCCCCCAAAAAAACTCCTAAAGTTCTAAAGTTTGCATCTGGACCCCACAAAGTATTTTGGACAAATTGATTACCATTACAACATAAAAATACTGCATTCATAGATCTGAAGGTTGATGTTCATAATGTCATATTTTATTAAGATAGCATTAAACAGTACAAAAATACTATTAAACTAGTTTTGTTAAGGGTATTTTATGATGTCTTGAGCTGGACTAAAATATCAAACTGGATGGTCTGTGAATGAAGCTGTACAAATGTGGTCTAAGAAACCCCCCTCACTACATTAATCCATTAGCAAGGCTTTACTGCCTGATGGACACTACCAGAAGCACCACCAAAAGTACAGGATGAGTCAGCTATCATTTCAGCCTTACAGTACCCAGATCGCTCTCTCAAATACACTTATTTGTGCATGAGATTTTCATTAAGCGTTTTCCACTTGAGGATTCTGAAGGAAAGGAGATAGTATCCTTCCATTGCAATCAGGAATTTTGGTAATTAATTCAAGCAGTTCAGAGTTAGGAGTTGGATGTTAGTTGGAGCTTCAGCACTTTGTTACACATGTGAAGACCCAGAAGTTAGAACTCCTTCAGAAATGTGGCATTTTGATGTAACAAACTTTCATTTGCAGAAGTAGTGATGCCCAAAAAAATCTTCCTTTTTCTGCTCAGCTCCTGCAGTTGGTCTCTCCGGTGTCTCTTTGTCTATTGTTTGAGGGTTACTGTCTTTGTGCATATTTATGAAGTAGAAACAATACATCCTGACTCTAAAGAAAGGAGAGCAAAGGTAATGTGAGTAGTGGTGTGTGGTATGTATAATCAGGCAAATATGTTCAAGACACCCTAGCTACTTCTCTGCTATGAACAAGGGGCCAAAAGAGGAGGTTTGGGAAGGAGGGGCTCACCAGATCTTCCCTCTTTCCTCACAGTTTGCAGTGATGTGCAGTGGTGCAGTTCACAGGGGCACTGACCCTCTGTGCTGCTCTGAGCTGCCATGACTTGCAGCCTGACTAAGTGGCAGTCTCTCTGAGGCAGGCAGAGCTCAGTGAGCTTCTGCTTGTTGTGCAGACTGAGATGTGAAAACACTCTGAGTTAGTCTCTCCTCTCAGGAAAACAGTCACTCTGATTGAATGACCTGATAAATAGCTAGCAAATACTAAAACTTTGAGCTATGGCTTAAATGGGATTCTGGGGACAGGACAAGGTGTACAAGATTTTGCACAGATCTGCATTGAACTTTTTGCAGTAAGGTATTCTGTGCAAAGTTTTTTAATGCAACTTATTCCTTACTATCTTTTACTACTTGAAGTGTGACATGTAGGTGTGTTTATGTTTTTCTAATTTAACACTCTTGTGGTTTAATTTTTCACGTTGTTTTATTGTCTGCCTTCATTTGTTCTTGTCCATATGCCTTCAGGAAATATTTTCATATTTTATATGCTTTTTGACATCTCCAGTGATCTGTTAGACTAACTGTCAGCAAAACTACTCACTTTTTTAAAACAAGGTATTGGGACGTGATTCAAGCAAAATGATTCACAGAATGTGCCTTTAAGAGCTAAATGTGACTTGTTGCATTTGATATTCTCTTTTTTTCTTTTAAATAAATACTGTTGTTAGATAACTGATGTATGTTTCTACTGGATTTTTAGTTGCTTTGCTCTAGATTACCACTGGGGAAGGTTCTAGATTTTCAGTGAAGAATGAGGTAAGTTATTTTCTTATACCATGGGCATTTCAGTCTGCCTAGACAACAAAGTATTCTGTTTATAACCCCAGTTTTAGCTATTGAAGCTGCTTCATCTATACGATATTGTATTTAAAAAAAAACAAAACAAAACAAAACCCCAAAACGGCGTTGGGGGATTGATTTTCTTAAATAGTGTCTAGGCGGGAGCTGCATTGCAGAGAAGAAACAAGAGTAGTTTTCACGAGGTTAATGTGCAAATAGTACAGAAGAATAATTATAAAATCCTATTTGCTAAATATACCTTCAAGTTTGCTAAATAGACTAGAGCTGTTTCTGCAACAATCCTAACTTTCTGCTGAATATGTGAAAAGAGTACCTGCTCCTTAGTCCTGAGTCAAAGTCAGAGGAGTTTACTGTTTGCCAACAGCATAGAATAAAGCTTTTCAGATTACTACTTTAATGTGGCCAACTGTCAATCAGCCACCAAATTTTACTGTCTACTTTTAAAATTAACATTATTTTAAGAAAGCACTCAGAAATAATTGTGACACTTGAAAGTGAAAAAAAATTTTGTGGCCATTTGCGAAAATAGTTGTACGTAACAGCAGATAAATCTCTTTCAAAATTTCAGTATTTGCTGGAGTTTTAACACTTCGCAGTGAAACTTGTAGAGTTTTACCCTAGTAGCCTCAAAGAATAGTGTAGAAAAAGACTTAATTATGATGAATCATCTGCAACACTTATGAAGAAATAAATATTTCAAAGTCTTGCTAGCTTTCTTGCTAGCTTTAGTTGTTTTGAAAGGCACTGTGCTGGCCGTGAAGTAACCATTCCACTTTCATTAATTTCTCATATCAGTTCTGAAAAATTATTATAAACTAAAGTTGCAAATATTATTTTCTCTTCATCCATTTAAACATTAAAGGCAGTTCCCACTTTGTACTTTTTAAATGACCATTTACCCCAGTATTAGTAAGAAAAACTAGACTGTAAGCCCACAATGAATTCATATAAAATTACCATTAACTTAAACTGAACTTAGATAACCCTCAAACTGCAGTCATGGAGACTATTGATTATTGGTACTAGAATAAAAATGAAGTAGTACTCTAAGTATAAAAGTACTTTGATGACATATTTTCAGAAAGGATCTTGTACTCATCTTATTAAAACCCAAAATGGTCTCACAAATTTTCTATTTGACTGGAAGACCCAATATTCTAACTGTTCTCTACCTGCATTTTGCTTTTTTTTCATTCAGCTTACAGACTGCAGGGGGATATCATACTACTTACTGATGGTGTAGGGACTGCACAGAAAAAAATCCACTGCTGTAGGAGAGAGTTTTTCTTTAGTTATGAAAGAGAATCACAGCTCACAACATGAAGGTTATGTACTTGCCCACAGAAGAGGCAAAAACATCAATATGCTCCTGAACATCACATATTTAAAGTTCCTTCCTTGTGTAAATGTAACTGAAAGTTGAAAATGGTCCTCAGTTACACCAAGAACATCCTGCATGGTATTATTTGTGCTGTAGTCAGGTGTGCTGGGTATAGCTCATGGGCTACTATCATATGAGGCCTTTTTGAAGACAAGATGAATATTTCTTGAGTCTATCCTACTGAGAAAACTTTTAAAGAAATAAGTATTTGGTTTGCCAAGAGTATTTTGCATAGCTAAGTTCATTGATCTATTGGCTGGAGAAAGCCACTCTGAGGGCAGATGAGAGGCATAAACATATAGCTATCTCAGGAATAGAAAACAGTCCCAAGACTGTATTTTCCTTTGTAAAGTATCTAGACATCAGTTAAAATGCTCAGAAAGTGCAGAACTGAGCTCTAGCTAAGAAATATTTGTAGAGGAACGTATTTTGTCCCAAGGCTACACAGTTGTGTCTGTGGCACTTCTACAGACAACCATTTTCTTTTCTTGTGAAAAATGGTAAAATTAAACAAGTAGAAAGAGAATACTATTAATGTAGCAAAGGAGAAAATCTATCTATTTAATCTGTGATTAAATCCTAATCATAATTGACTTAGAAAGTTTTTAAAACCAATCTCAGTAACTTTTATGAGTTTTCCATGTCAAACTTAACAGAGAGAGCATAAGGGCTTTGAGTCTGGTGGCTTTGTGCTTCTCTGTGGTTGCTCGTAGTACACAAGTCTCACAGAGCAGTAGTGAAACTACAGAACTTTAAAAATAATAAAAAGTGGCTATAACTTATATTTTCATAAACTGGTTTTACTCTTTGATTTCTCAAGCAAGACACTGGGCACACTAAATTCACTAGAAGATGTGTAACAAGGTCTCTACCTGGACATAGTGGATCTTACCGGTACTTCTTCAAGTGGAGGCTTCACATTTAAGTAAGTTTTAATATGCTAATAGAAAATATGTTTATTTGTTTACTGCCAAGATGCACATAACCTTGTAATCAAGTTTTTTGTGCAGACAGGGATGTAGATGTGGACAGACATATTATCACAAGTGATGCAAAAGTTGCTATGTTATGCTGAGCCTCAAATAAGCCGGAAGCTGTATGAAACTTCCTTTTAAAGAAACCTTGAAAATTAAAAACAATGATGACTGCCACATCTATAACCTTATATCACTGCCTCTCCTCTTTAAGATGAAAACTCTGGCACTAATCATGAGGATTTCACCTGTCAAAGGTAGAATTTCAGTTCTTTAAAATTTTAGATAAGGATCTGTGTACAACAACCCACTTATGGTGACTGTTTCTTTCTGTATCCACTGGAAAAATACGTGTCATTTTTTTCTTAGAAACCTGTGTCAGTGGTATAAACTGGTCAACAAATGAAAAAATAATTTGGAAAGTTAAATTTAACGTGAATTTTGGTCTACAGAATAATGAGACAAATGAAAAGTCAATATAGGGTTTACCAGCAGTCTTTATGGTAATATGCCAAGATTCTTTATTTAGTTTAATAAAATATGAGCTCAGACCAAATGATCACTTTTTTTCAAGGTTCTCAGTATCTTAAGTTTTAAAAAGTTACAGTGTCAAACCTGTTCACCACGACTATACCATTCATGCCAAACTCCTGATTTTACAATGCAGTGTATTGGGACTCCTTGCTTACAGACATTATGGATGTTAAAAGTCTGTAGTTTAATAGGAATGTAGGAGTAGTGCTGAACAATGCAAGTCAAAGCTGTGGAAGGGTTTTATCACCTGAATGTATTCATAAGCCACCTATGTTTGGAAGATGCTTAGGCGAAATACAATGTATATATGGATATACAATATATGTATCATACATTTTTCCTAGGCAAGCCTAGGCAAAAGTTACTGGGTTAGGTGGTTCCTTGGGCTCAAAGTGTTTATAACATCTTCTGTATGATTAGAAAAATGCAGATTTTACTTAGCATGCATGTGAAGGATAAACAACTAGACCTTTTAAAAGACAAACAAGCAAAAACCTTGTATCCATGACTATAACAGATTCCCTCATCACAACCATCTTTGGTAGAGGTTAAATCACCGAGGTTTTTTATATGTACTTCTTTCTCAGGCCTTTTTCTAGAAGGAAAATAATATTGCCTAGTTTTAATGCAAGTTTCTTATGTCATTTTCCTCAAATGCATATGAAGTTGGTAAATACCTTTGGGAAGTAGTCTAATCCACATTAGATGTTTACCTAGTTCAGAAAAAAAAGCCAACAGGTACTATTTGATGCCAACTACATGCTCAGAGCCCAGAACAAGAAGCTTTCTTCTCTGGGTAATGAAAATAACCTCTGAGTTCAGAGTGCCCAGCAGAAAAGTCTAGAGGTCAGCATGAATGCTATGGTCTTGTTTAATGGTTGGACACTGTAACTTGCTAAAACTGAAGCAATCGAGACTCTGAAAAATATTTGTGTTCTTATGTTTAAAGTTATAAAATTCTTGCTCATATAATGTGTTCATTACAATGATAAACCAAGCCTTACCCTTTTGCATGCATATTTCCAAAGGATTTGTCTCAGAATGCTAGATTTAAATGATTAACCAGAAAAGAGCAATACCGTTGCTTCAAGAATAAAAGCAGATAGATTTCCTTCATGACACCTTATTTCTGAAGAAAAAGGAGCCTCATCAGTAGTCTGATACATCTGATATATCTCAGAGAAAAGATGTGAAGGTTGCACATTGTTCAAGAGCAGCTTCTTGTCCCCATCTCCCAGAAACCTCAGTCCCCTCACACTTTGCAAACTGTTGTGAAGCTAACTGTTGAGCAGATTTGTCCTCTTGGCCAGTCCTGGGCCTTTTTGGGGTCCTGCAAAACACTGGACCAATCTTCCTGCACCTGATCTTTAGCAAGAGGCAATTGCTCTTGAAAATAATTTCTCTGGTTAATCCTTTCTTTGTATAAAATACTTTGAGAGAAAGAATTCTGAGTTTTCTGTGTATGGATATCTCTGGATACAAGGGAATGAAACAACAGAAACTTATGATGTTCTTGGATAAGACCAAATAAACAGGGCACAGTTTTAAATATTCTTCATCCCAAAGAACTTGACCTTGGTGACACAACTTTCTAAATATGTTTCCATATGCTTATTCTAATGGTAGAGTTTTATCAAAATATGTATCAGTCAGTACAGTTGCAATTCAGTTTAATTAACCTCAAAACTGACAAATGGAAAAACATATCTCTTCTTCAAATATATCAGTCGATATATAAACCAATACTTACAAGTGTGAGAAACCTTTTCTTTGCCTTATTTCTAGATTGCATCACAAGTCATGCGCTGTCTTCCAGTGTCTGGTGTAGAAAATGGTGTTCCTGCCATGATTTTAAAAGGTATTTTTCTTGACTAATCCCATCTTCAGTTAATTACCATGTTAAAGGGCTTTTCACTTTTCATTTCTGAGACTGGAATAGTCTTTTTTTCTTTAAAGACTGACTTCAGAGGTCCCTTCCACACTTAAGTGCGTATGAAGTTTTCATCCTGCCATTCAGCTGATCTTTCCCTAGCTGCAAGGGAATGACCCCCAAACTATTCAAGGACATTTGTGTTATGATCATGTCGGACAAGAGATGAAGATGATAGAAAGTTAGTGAAGTGCTGAAGAATCAGGGGTCTTCACAGCTTGCAGGACAACAGTTTGCTTCAGGGATGGCTAGTGTCTGAAAATTGGACTGGAGGCATCACAAACGTGTTTGAACAGCAGCAACTGTTTCACACTGTTGAAGGATCAAGCAGAGGCAAGTAAAGACTGCTCTTCTGCTGCAAAGAAGCATTCATAAAAGAACCCTGCTCACACTAAAGAACTCTGAAGGGGTTAGACATAAGCTTTTGTAAGACATAAACATAGTGGCATCTTCCATGAGGACTTGAAAATTTGGTCTTCTGTATTATTTGTTTCAGATACTCTGTTTCCACATTTTGAGTTGTAGAAACAGAAAAACCACTCTGAGGCAATGGCATATCAAATATTAGCACCTTTCTTGTTCATATTAATATGTCTCCCTGATCACTCTTTTCGTCATTTCTCTGAAGAGGTTACTCTTGTTCTTGCCTTCTTTACATTCTTTAAAAATCACTTTGCCCAAATTTCATGTCTTTTCTCAAGATACAGGGTCTTTCATTTTCTGTTTGTAAACCAGTGAATTTTTCTTGTTTGGTAATACAGTACCATAGATCATTGCAGGAATGTCATGAATATGTCTCTAAATTCTGGCACAGTTCTCTATTATGAACAACAACAAAAAAAAATTAACTGCAAGGAACAGGAGTCACAAAGTATTTAAAGTATTAATAGTCTTCACTATGGCTGCCAGTAGAAAAAATATTGTTTGGTAGATTAATACAAATACTATAAGAGAATTAAACCACTTACCCAGAAAATACACTACAGCACCTATTTGCTTTAGTGCAATAAAAAATTTTAGGAAATGTTTACTTATTTATTCATACCTAGATACTTTATATATACTGCAGTAGGTAGTATCACAATATATTTCAAAGCTATTTCCAGAGGTGTGAGCCTCAAAAAAAATTTTGGAAGGGGCTTCTTTCCAAAAACTTTTTAGTTCTTCAACAGTGAAGGAAACAATTCATTGAGAATACTATTTTAAAAATGGAAACCTCAGTTTATGGAAGTCATGTGCTTTAATTTCTTCTCATAAGAATGTGTGGATGGATTGTTTTGGAGTTTTTGCCCAAGATGCGATGGGAGTATATGAATATCTTTCATGTAAAATAGTGATGTATTATCAGTATTAAAGTGACAATTGTTCTGCTCCTAAAATATTTCTACTTGCTGCAGCATACGTCTGTGGGTAGAGTTTTTGAGTTTGATTTCTCATTTAGGAAGGAGGCAGGTTTTGCACTGTGACTGATTTTTTTTTTTCCAGAACAAATGCAGAGGGTAGTTTTTAACAAGTCATACTTTATGTGGAAACTGTTAACAAGTGGAGAACCGTGTCTCTCTCCTCAATAACATTTTCCACAACCAAAAGGAGGTAAAGTGACACTTTTTTCTTAGGCTGGCAGGTGACGCTAAATTAAGGCGACCAGCTGATGCTCTGGAGAGCAGGGCTGCCATCGAGAAGAACTGGGTCACATTGGAGGAATGGGACTTGTGCAGTTCAGAGTGGAGAAATGCCAAGCCCAGCCCTGGGAAGTCAGGGGCCAAGGAAACAGTGCACACTGTCAGCAGCATCCAGCATTGTAGGAGCAGGAGCACAGCCAGGAGGTGGAGGAATGTGAGGACCATACCTAGATAAAGCCTCCTCTGATTTAGGGTCCCCAGTTCAGGAGAGACTTTACCAGACTGGTGTGAGACTAGCAGAGACTGACCTGGATCCTCAGGGACTGGAGCACCTGCACAATAAGGTGACTCTGAGGGACAGGGCTGCCACAGCCTGGAGAAGGGAAGCCTTCAAGGGCACCTCAGAGTATCCTTCTGCCTATGAATGACCTGCATGTTAGGTAAAGAGGTGCAGGCTGTTGACAACCTGAAAGTATCATGAGAAAGAGTAGATGTATATTAAAATATGACAAGTTCATACTGGAAATAAAAGGAACCCCTTTTCCTCATGTAGACATTCCACAGTGGAGCAGGTTTCTCAGAGAGTCAGTGTGCTCTGCATCTTCAGAAGTTTTGAATACCAGGCTTGGGAAAGCCCCGAGCCACATGATTCAATCTTCTCAGTGGTGACTCTCAGGTAGAACCCTTGGTAGAAGCCTGGATAACAGATCTACCAACATCCTTCCAACTGAAATTTGTCTGTGTTGGAAGGGCAATAGCAACAGACCTTCCTCTTCCCAGAAGAAGCAGTGATGAAGGGACTGAAGAAGGAACTTTTTCACATTGCAGCTTTCACATTTTCATGACAGCCAAGACAGAGCTTTCACATCAACACTTTTCTGTGAATGAGATGAGAAAGAAAGCTCCCCAATTGTACTTGCTGGTTCAGCCTTATGCCCCGAATAGTTTGAAAATTAAGTTCATTTTCAAAGAAAGATTTTGCACATAAGAATGTACCTTGATGGTACAATAGCATTTCTAAGCATCATCTTTGTAGAACAATACAGTTGGATGATGAACTGAGGGTTGTTGGATGACTGATGTTTGTATTGAGCTTATGTTGTACAAGTATAATATCATACGAAAATACAAAATAGTATTAGGAGAAGTTTCATGCATAACAGGCTAGTCTGAAAGAAAAAACTTGGGGAAGAGCAAATAGATAAAATAGAAAATTGATATTCCTTTACTTTTAAAGGTTAATTGAACTACATGTAATAAACCGCTTTTATTTTCAATGTAAAAATTATGATACATACGAATTATGTATTTACATATATTAAATGATGGTATAACTCCTAATTAAGATACTCTTTGGTCTCCTTTGAAGACAATTTGACAAGCACTGAAATAACAGAATGAAGTATTTTGTAATATATTATCTTCTAGAAATTCGCTTTAGATTATTCACATAAATCATGCTCTCCTGCATTTGATACAGTATCCTCAGTGCCCAAAATGTGCATGTGTGTGTGTACAGATTTTATATATATGCAGTAAAAGCAATGAACAGTTCTCTCGAGGTACTGTGTACCTATGGCTTCTGCTGTTTCTTCATGCTTTTTTCTTCAGGTCATCCTGAGGGACACACATCTTTGAAACATTATTAAGTCTTAAACCTCATTTGCTGTGTTTTTTGAAGTGTTTGAATATAGTGTTATTTCTTGCAAAGACATGATTATTAAAAAATTAAGGAAAAATAAAAAGGAAAAAAAAAAAGCTGAAGGACTAGATCACTAGGAAAAAAAGGACAAATATTTTTGTGTTTCTGTACTGCCCCATCAGAGAATGACAGTATATTACAAAGATATATTTGATGTTGGAGGTAAGGACAGAAAATCTCAAAGTGCCTGATAAGGTATTTATCATCTTAACACTTTTCTAGTTGACACTAAAAAAGGTTTTTTTTTTTTCCTTCAAAAGACCAATATTTAAAGGGTGTTGATTTATGTAAATCAATAATTTATCAACTTGTTCTCTTTCTTTGCTGCCAACCAGATGCTTCTAGCTTTGCACTGCCAGACAATGTCAGCTGCAAAGCATAATGGCCTTGTGCTGCATGTAGAAATAAGAACATAAATATTTTAAAAATCTTGCTACAGGAAGTGAGGGGGAGTTAGGTTGGGGGTGAGAGATTTTGCTAGTTTTCTGTGAGAGTTCTGCAGGTCTACATATTTTATGGGCTGGTTTTATCAGAAGTGGAGGCAGGGACATTTCAGTCTGATTTTTATCTCCTAACAAGACTGACAGACCCAAGTCTTTTCATGGGCAATTTGTTGAAGACATCTGGTGAAGCTTTCTAGGGGATGAACACACAGCAGAGTGTTTCTCTGGTGTCAGTTGGCATGGCAACTAGTAAAAGACTATTCAACATCCATAGGTTTCAAAAAGGTTGAAGCCTAGTTGAAAATCCATTTGGACTCCTATCTGCAAAATTCTCCTTTTGAAAATGCACTAAACCTAATTTCAGGGAACCAGCTGAACCAGTAAGTACAATTGTGGAGCCTTCTGCCTCAAATAATTTCCAAAGCACAGTATTAATGATTCCAGGAAGCAGAGACCTGAGATGATAGACAGCATTACTGGCACTGTACAAAACAGAATATTACCAGAAGGCTGGTAAAGCCTGCTGAAGCCTGGGGCTAGTGCAGGGAAAGATGAGATGAGACAAAGGGGAGGAAAAAATTCTGTTATCAAAGTTTAATACAGTAATTAACATGAGTCACCGCAGGCAAATGGCGGATTATGCTTCATCTTTATATTTTAAGTAACATAAAGTTTATTCTATACAAGGCACTCCACTCCCTACTTGGCAAGATCATATCGCTCAAACACACCCAACAGCTACACAATATAGACTGCTTATTCAAAACACTTACATAGGAAAATAACATCTTGGAAAGTAGTATTCACATGTTCTGCACAAAAAAAACCCCAAAAAACCAAAAAAAAAAAGCCACCAAAACCCACCAAGTTCATTGTCTTTGATGGATAACTTTGTGAATATTGAAAATTTGCCACCCTGGCGGTCGTCCCATTGTTATTAGCCTAATCATTAATATCTGCAATGTAGGATATGACTTCTGAGAAATGATGCATTTGGAGTTTGCTTTTTTCTGGAACCCATCCCTTCACAAATACAAGCGGCTTGACAGCTGTTGCAACTCTATAGAGTCACTTTCTAGATTTAAAATGGTTTACATAATGGATTCCATGGGAGCACACTACAGTTGGAGCTGTAACTGGAGAAACATGTCGAAGACAAGTGTAGATCATCTCAAGATGCAAGCTTGGTTATGGAAAAAAGATATTTCTTCATTTTTTTCACGCTGATATATAAAAAATAGGAACAACCAGTTAAAAGGGTCAGTCTAGGATAGAAAATTTCTGTGTATCTTCTGTACAACTAGTACAGCAGGACTATAGGGAGACGTTCTCATAGGTCAGAAGGCTGTGGAATACGCAGTGCCTGTAGATTCTTCCTTCTTTTCAAAAAAATGAAGTATAGTGATACACCATAAAAATCCAGGATAAGCACAATATTGGAGGCTGCTGGTTTCAGTGTTTGGGACCATACATTTAATCAGTAAAATAGGTATTGCTACAGGGAGAGTATCTGTGTGTATCTGTCCTTATATTTCCCTTTTATACATGATTTTTTTCATCTCCTACTGCACTATATAGATTATTTTGGAATTTATCAGTGTGATATACTTTCTCTTAAATAAAAATTAAAACGTAAAAGAAATTGATTACTAAGTCTGTGTTCAAAATGCTAAGTTGAAGTACAATGTTTCCCCTTTACCTGGACCTCCTTAGGAAACCAGATGTAAGCCTTAACAAGGGTTATCCAGGTTAAATACTATTGCAGTAAACTGTACAGCAATGGGTAATCTGGCTCTAATTAACACTAAAACTTTTTCCTTTTCCCTGCCCCCAAAACTTTGCCTGTGATCTTTTCAAATTTATAGCAGGGAATAAAAGAGAATTCCTGCCAAACTATTGCTCCTCACCCCAAATTATGATTAGATATTCTTCCTGACTGTGATAAAGTGACAAATATTCATTAATTTATGTATGAATTTAAAACTTGCAGTAGAAGCAAAAAGTTAATCTTTTTTCACTCATGAAATTATATTTGCTATTGTAATATTGCTGTTCCATGAGTTGATAGGATTGTTTCAGTGTGATTTCTCTTCAATTAGACATCAGTGTTTCACTTTCCAGTTTTGGATATATGTAGGTGGTTCAGATGAGATGGATTCAGTTTATAACTATGTGTTATTGAAGCACTCTAGCAGTGAGTTCCCTTATTAAACATAAAGTTGGCAGAAATATTTATTTTCGTGCTTTCTTGCTTGGGACACAAATACACAATCATGTGTTTTAGGAGTGGAAGAGTTGAGAACTTGTGCCACCCTGATATCCTATTGATATACTTTTAGAAGCAAAGGAACAGTGGCTGTGGGTACTGCTTACATGACACTCTAGGATGCTTCATATCAGGAGAGAGTGAAGTTTGATACAGAATTCACAGAATCACAGACCTGTTGAGTTTGGAATGGACTTTTCAAGACCGTCTGATCCAACCTCCCCATGTAACTCAGGATTGTGTCCATGCAACTTTTGAAGACTTTCATGGATGGAGATTTCACAACTTCTCTGACTAACCTGCAGGTCACCCTCACAGCAAAGAAAGGTTCCTGATGTTCAGAGGAAACCTCCTGTGTCTGTGCTTATTGCGTCTTGTCCTTCCACTGAATAACACTGAAAAGAGCCTGGCCTCTCTTCTTTGCAGCCTCTTTTTCAAATTTTTGTAAACTTTGATAAGGTTCCCCTTTTTATATACACTGCTCCTAGAGCCTGTGATTCAATTTGTTCCTCTGAGGAGCAGGCATTTTCTTGCCTTTTAATTCAATGAGAAGAAGCCTGCTTGCATTATTTAGTCCTCTTTTAAGGGCAAATACTTATCAAGAACTCTGTGTGCATACTGAAACTGAAACCAATATGGCTGAAGCTAACCCTGTCCTAGATGCAGGAGAAGATAATGGCAAGGACTTCAAAATGTTTAGCCTCTGTTACAAAAATGACTGAAGATGTTGTTTTGTCCTATTTCTATTTCTGGGGCAGCAGCATTTATTTTAGTTAGCAATAGTTTTGAGCTTTGAATATCTCCTCATGTGCCCCAGCATTTCCAGTAAACAGGTAGATGGTCACTTAAAGTGAATCCAATTAGATGTAATTTTAGCCTTTTAATTTGTTTCTTGAGTGTGTAACATCATAAATTCTGTAACAAGGGGAAAACACCCTATTTTCCCACAACATACCTATATTTTTTGTCAGCTAAATCAAGGCATTTATCTTCACAGGATGTGTACTTTGAGGAAACAAGCACCTTGTTTCAGACTGAATCATCCACATTGAAGGTAACGCACGGGTTTCAGCCTCCACAGATATGTGGACAACCCACCTACAGCAACTACTGTACGCTGCCTGTGGGTTGAGTGTTTGTCAATTATAGTTCCTCTCTTGATTAGTTCTTATCCTCTATATGAAAATAGCAGCATGCTGTTAGGAGTGCAGCTCTAATGAGTGTGTTATACTAGTCTGAATTCCTTGTTAGCTGCAAAAATACTAAAAATTTTGACAGACACTAATTAAAGAGGGAGGGGTGTGGGGGGTTAGAAAGACATTAAATCATCTCCTTCCATGCTTAAAATGGTGATTAGACTTTTTTCTGGTGATTTTCACCTTTTTTTTGTTCTTTTATGTCAATACAATTGATTTAGTAGTCTTCAGAAAAGGGATCCTAGTTTTAGTCCTTCTACCTTTTACTTCATGTACATCAAAATATTAGATTTAATTTTGATACAAGTTTTCTTTCAAGATATGCCTATTGCAATCCATAAACTCGATCCACAAAGTGAGAATTTTAAATATATATATTTCCTGGACTTTCCTTGTGCCTGACTATAACAATCTCACCCCCCGACCCTTTTTTTAAATTTGATATATAATCAAATAGAACCTTCAAACTGCTCCTCATGTTTGCTACTAGGAATCCTCACTGCATGTATAAAAGAGTGTATAAAAGAGATTTAATCTTTTGAATCTCTCTTTTTCTCAGAAGACTATGTGACACAGATATCTAAGTTATTTGAGTGATTTCTATGGCATTATTGCAAAGTCTTAATATATCACCTGTAGGAGGTTGCGTATCTTTATCTTTGTTTCTGCAGTTGTAAGCAATGTTGCTTTATCACTAAAAAAATAGTAGAATGGTTATTATTTAATTATTTAAACATTTCTGACTTGATAAATATTTTAGATACATTAAAATTGTACATTGTCTTTAGACAACTTAATTTTGATTGGCTACTGATTAATAACTGAATAAGTAACTGGCCTTCAACATAAAATATACAGATTCCCTAAAATGAATTCTGTTTTCAGAATATCCATTATCTAATCATGTGTGATTTAACAAAATGATTTAGACGAGCAACCAGACTTAAACAAAATTGACCCTCCTAAAAATTCTTCCACTACAGATGGTGATTTCTACCCAATCACGGCAGGGAGAAGCTATTACTTTATTCTACAAATAAAGGCATACTTTAAAGGTTAAATAAAAGTGAATGGTATAACTCACTCCAGTGAATTCTTCCCAGCTTACTCCCCCAGATGCAACTGCTCTCCATTTTAAACCCAGGCTTCATTTTTAATTAATACATATCAAGCTGCTCTTAACCTGTTTTCAACACAGTACTCCCAGTCACACTTTAAACTTCAGATATCCTTTAATAAAAATAAGCTGTGTTAAGATCTCAGACAGCTCAGCCAGTCACATACACTCATTGTTTTCTGTTCCAAATCAAAAAAGTGTGCTATATAGTAAATCTCTTTCCACTGTGACCCTTCGTAAAATGTTAACTCAAAAGCTTAGGTCTGATGGACTCAAAGTGGTGTGTGATCACATAGGCTGTACCGCGACTCTGAGGTTTACAGCCAGGCCCAGCATCAGATGCTGGATGAAGTAAAATTTTGCCTTGGAGTCTGACAGCTTCTGGGTGACTAGATCATGCCAAAAACAGTCAGAGCCAAAGCCCTCACTCCCTCTGTGGATTTGGCTTTAAAATCAGGTCGATGGAAGGTTTGGAGCTCTTGAGCAGAACTTGAATATCCAAACAAAACAAAAAAAAGAAAAGAAGAAAATTAAAAGAACATTTCAGTCTGTAGTCATAGAAATGGCCAAACTAATCAGTTTTTTTTTTTATAATTTTGATTGGTGATCTGTCCCTAACAAGCACAAGGAACGTAGTATTTTTGTCCTGACTGGGATCCATCATCCAGGTCTTCATTAGCGTAATTCTCATGTAAAAGGATACATCTACCCAGCTGAAGCTCTCCAGAGAGATCAGATAATCAGCAAAAGTAATACTAAACAGTTATTCAGATCTATCCTAAGAATACCCTTAGTTGGTATATTGGCCTGTCTCTCAGGAAACTGGAATTCAGTCAAGTAGGCATCTGAAGCACATAAAAACCTGCAGCAGAGGAGGTGAAATTTTGCATCAATCTCAACTTCCTCAATTTCACTAATGGCCTGCTCAGGTACAGAAGTCCTTCCCTGGGTCTTTTAACAACTTCTTGACCTGGAAAAACAGTGCTTCAAAATAAGGATGTTAAGAGGAAACCTTACTGTCATTGAGGAAACATTTATTGCTGTAATTGCTACAGCTATTAGTAATAGGTTTTGCTTAGTTATGTAGATATGCTATATTTTATACACAGTGCAACTTGATTTGAATCAGCTGCTTTTAATTGCTGTAAATGTATGACCCAATTTATCATCATAATATATATTAACATAAAACTTTGTTGAAATAATGAGTTTTCCCCTGTTTTTAGCATCAGTATAATTCAATTCATTTTAACACTCAATGTTTCAAGGTATCCCCAAAGTACTTGAGTTTTGCAAAGTGACGGAAAAGGATAGGTGAATGCACATTAAGGATCTTTAACTCTTGAAAGCTAAAACTATTAAAATGCAAACTAAATATAAAATTTCTTTTTTTAATATATTTAGGCACTGTAAGAGCCTGCAGAGAATTGTGGCAAGTTCATCATCACCTGAAGCCAAGGTGCTGACTTTAACTTTATCTATTTTCCTTCCACTAGGCCCCTTATGTGGTATAATGCACTTTAAATGATGATACTCTGTCTTACACAAAGCATGAAAACAAACACAAGTTTATGACTGGAAAACATTTTTAATTAATATAATGTCTAAATTTAGGTGTCTTATTTAAGCCTTGTATTGTAGTTTGTAATTTGGACTTGGATGTCTATTTTGGCAATGAAGTTCTGGAGTGATGTTTCTAATACAGTTCCTAGGGCTTCCAGAGAACAAGGGACTTACATGAGTTTGTGATTAATATTAAAGATGCTGTAGATTAATTCTAGGATTTAACAAGTATGTGAAATAAGTTTTCAGTGAAGGTAATAAGATTAGGTCTGGGTAAAGAAATTGTTTCATCTCAAATGTCTTTGAATTTTATTCTACCTCCAGCTTCATCAGTCTTTATATCAGAATCCTGAAAGATCTGACATCGCATATTCAGCAAGTCAATGTTCAGTATGTATATAAACTTCAAGATGATTTTTTTAATATTGAAAAATAAACATCATGTTTACTAAAAAGAAGTTTAAAAGCTACTCAGGTAATAACAAGCTTAATAGACCAACATCAATAATATGCAAAGCTTTCAAAGTTATATATATATACATATATATGTATATATGTATGTATATATATATATATGTATGTATGTATATATATGTGTATATATATATGTATATACATGTAAAACTAAGAATAAATATAGGGAGATAAATAGAAAACAGGATGAAATGCAAAGGTAGATCATGTCAGATTAAACCTGCTATCCTGGGTTTTAAATGGCAGTTGACAGAGGAAATGTGTTCTGTGTAGTCAGTCTAGATTTCACTAAAGCATTTGATAGGGTGCCACAAGGGAAATTATAAATTGAATTTGATAATATGGGGCTAGTACAAGAACTTTTAAAGTGGATAAGAAGAGCTAAGTGGGAGGTGATAATGGATTATGCTGTGAAGGGAATTACTAGCTTGAAAAAATGTAATACCATGAATAACCTGTGGACCAGTTTTGAGACTACTCTTATTAAATACATTTTCTAATGTCATGGGCAAATCCAGATTGGTAATGGTGTTTTCTCACAGTAATTTTTCAAGGCATCATCAATATAAGGCTCTATTGAACTATCATAAAAGAAATATAGCATGATGAATAATATGAAGGAGATGGAATTATTTGCATTGTCACAGGAAATCTGAAGACATACACATTTTCAAAAGTTCATTGCATTGAAGCAGATGTAGAGAAAAAAAGATAGAAATACGTGTCTTTTAAAAAGGTAAGAAGTGCACAAAGGATTGCAATTGAGACCTGCAGGACTGATAGTGAGGACCTGATAACCTTCAGTGCATTTTATTTGGGCTCTGTCGACTGGTCTCTTGGGCTGAAAGTCTACTATTTTTAAAGCACATTAGATGTTCTCAGGAGCATATATTTGGGTTTGCTTTCAATCTAAAAATCATCCAATCTGCACACTTTACATATGACCCAAAGCACAACCAAAGCATACTGAGAAGGCACAATCAAATTTGTTCAACTATAAATTCCATGTCTAGGAAAATATCAAGAATTTGCCTTATTTGTATAGAGAAAATTACATTTCCTTTAAAGACATAAGAAATTGAATGCAGAAATTTTTTTAAAAATATATCTGTACTAAGAAAAGTGGATATAAAATAAATTAAAAGAAGAATCTTAAACTAGATTGAATTTTCTAATTATCAAAAGGTAAGGTTAAATTAAGTTCAGAAGATACTTCTGAAGATCTTCTTCTGTATCTTCTGAAGATATTCAGAAGATACAGAAGATTTTCAGATCACATAATGAATCCTACTTTAAACTTTTGTGAAATTCATCAGTATAATCTCTGGAAAATGGAAACAGAATTTCCAAGAACTTCATTGCAGCAGAAAGACACCAAAGTGAGCTGACTCAGATATTAATTTTTATCTTTTTTTTTTTTCCTAAAAGTTAATACAGAAGAATTTAAAGATGGGTTAAAGGTAATAAGTAATTTAACAGCTGTATTTTTTCAAATTTTCTCCACATTAAAATGTTCAAGCTTGTGCTCAGCTCTAGTGTGACTTCAATAGAAATTTTTGAAGCAATCAAGCACAGTCTGATGTCCTCAAAATGCTGAATCTTTTGGTCTATTGAACTCTGTCTTTCTAATAACAAAAATTTTTCAGTTGTTATTTTGCTCATATTACATTGAAAAATCTAAGTTTGTTATATTGGAGGAGGAAGAGCTGAAAGATATCAAAAAAAAAAAAAAGATATTGACCAAATTCATTGTACTGTTACTCAAGAGAGGAAAGATTCATGACCTGAGAGAAGAGTGACAAAATTCTGTTCATAGGGCATATTTATCTTGAAATATTTGGAGGTGAATTTGCTGATAAGAGGGCATGCACAAACTTTATCTGTGCTCTTTGAAATGTAAGAGAAGGGTCCATGAGTAAATCTACTCTCCTAATAGATTGTCAATATACGCTACATGCATATATATACATATTGAGCATAATACTATATATATCTACTATGAATATTATTGCGATGTACTTCTCTTTGCTGTGGTCAATTTATATTTCATATATTTTACCTAGGGATTTGTTCTTGGGAAAAAAGGACTACTCAGTCCATTAGCTGATCTGAATTTATGATGATTAATTCCTTGATGTTCAGCCATGACAGGAATTACTCTGCTCTAATGAGTAATAAATGTGGATAAGTCATGTGTCTCTATGGATTTCTTGGCCAGAAATTGCATTTAGAAGAAGGCTAATCGCCTAAAATTTATCCAAATTCAATACAAATTTTATTGCCACTAATTGCCTTTCCAGGTTTTGCAACATTAAAGATATTTAAATGTATTTGTCATAGCACTTCTGTGAGTGTGTAATGCTCAGTACTAGTAGTAACTGCCATCATATTTAGGATTTTCAAAAATTTCTATAATTCAGTACTAAATCATTATGAGTAGGAACAGAGTTTTCCATTTTTAATACCCTGGCAGATAATGCTTTAAAAATTTTGTTAATTTCTCTGTAATAAAATGTGTCTTTACTATTCTTGATTTTTTTGTTCTGACATGCTTTAATTACCATGGCAGTGTTATAAGCAGAAGATACTGTAATCAAGTGACACCTGCTATTGCTACTAGAGTTGTGTGAGAATGACCAGGATAGACTACAATTTTCAAGTGTTTGAATGCAAAATTATATAAATCACTCTAAGCTTGAACTATAGTACAGAAAGCTTCACAGCTTTAGGCTCTGCATAAGTATTATGTGGGGCAGAGAAGAGATTATTATTGTAGCGCTAACAATGCATTCAGGACTGACAGAACACATTGCTGTACC
>VXBQ01003364.1:211599-233772 GCA_013400175.1 Phainopepla nitens
TTCCCAAGATGCAGCTCCCAAGGCCCTTACAAACACTGTATTTCACATAAGTGCTATTGTTTAGGACAAATGTTTATTGTACAAATAAAAGCTACAACGTGCTTAAGAAAGATGGTTCCATTAGGACATAGGATCAATGTCTGTTTGACAAGTATATTCGTTGCATACTGGAGATAATGTGGAAAACCTATTGTAGGAAGTCTGTTACAATTAGGGTCACAAATGTTCTGGAATACACCAAACTTAAACTTTATGCTCTTGAAATTATGCTTTCACTCAATTCTACTACATATTTCTGTGCACTCAAAAGAAAAAAAGAAGACGAAAAAGAAAGATGAAAACTTTCCACTTTGATTTATGCTGCATTAAAAACATCAATGCACAGAATTCAATTAGCACAGGTTACCACTTTTGCAATTATTTTGCCGTCCTGTTAAAATCAGGTGGTTTTTCAGTTTTCTTTTTGAGCTGGCAGTCTTTGACCTTGCTGTAAAAATTATTGTTGCTGGACAGAACTGACCAATTTGCTGACAATTGCTTGCAGAGGTCAAAAATGAGCCCAGTTCCTTGGTATTCTGACCTCCTAAACCAAGGGCAAAGGCGAGAACAGGGGATGAGTTTCTAGAAGGGACACAGACTTTTCTCATGTTTAGGTTGTGTGTCAAGATTGCCCTCCTCTCAGTCTAAATTATGATAAGAGTCCACGTGGTTAAGTGAAACTGGAAACAATAAAAAGATCAATGACTTACAAAGTCATGAATCCTGTGAAGTGATGACTTTCAAAGCGATGAAGAACAGTGGGTTGCAATCCTCACATGGCCATCCCTGTGAAAGAGGTGGGCAGAGGTCGAGCCATGAATAGAACCTTTTCTTCCCACCCCAACGTGTTCACACCCTGATGAGTGAACTCCCATTCTCATTTCCAGTGTATGTGGTTCTTTGGGCTGTCCTCTACTATTCACTTGTGGCCCCATTTGGGAGTGGTGCTACCTGTATATTTATCTATTTCTGAGAAGTCATCTTTGTCCTGAGCTCATAACTTTTCAACTTCAAATTTTAATTGTAAGTAGTCTCACCATGATTTTACCAAACTGCTTTTTTTCCTCTCAATTGCAGTGCGTTCAAGGGGACCTTGTTCCAACCAATGAATAAAGCTTATTTTAGAGTATAAGAAAGTCTCTACCTGGTCCCCATTGAAGTAATTTTTTTTTTTTTTTACTTTTTAAAACAAAAGAAGTATTTTAAAGAAGATTTTTACTTTTTAAGAAGACAAGTATTCAATCCAATTCTTAAGCATACAAAATACATTTAAAAATGTATTTTCTTGCATGCTTTAGAATTAGAGCTGCTGAATCTAGAGAATGAAAGACAGAAGTCAAGCACAATAACTGTTGTCAAGTATGCAAAGGCCTCTGTGAAAAGAAAGAGATAATCTGTTTGCCCTGTCTATAATATATAGCACAAGGAGTCATAGGTTTACATTTTGTCAAGATGTAATGCGGGATGTGAAGAGAAGCTTTTAAATACTAATAATGGGGATGGGAATAGATATGGGCATAGACAGTGAAGGTTGTGGGGTTGTCATCATCTGAGTACACTGCTGGAAAATTGTCCCCTAAGATTTTATTTTAGGGGACATAGCCTAGATAATCTCTCCTAGCTTCTTTTGCATTTTAAAATATTTTTTTCTCCTGGCAGCTGGAAAAAAATAACAGTTTAGAAATATATATGCCATAAATGATACCTAAAAGTTCTTGAAATCTGGATATTTGAGCCAAATATATACAGTGTCAGGTTTTTCCAATATCTTAATTCCCGAAGACTTCTGATCTTTCCATTGATGAAAAATGAGGCTTTTCCAATTGGCTGATCGCTGACAATGTGCAGTTGAGAACATTTAGTTAAAAGTCGTTGTCAAAATATCTCAATCTCAATGATGAAAAAGGCACAGGTGTGCTCTGTGTAACTGTGGGATGAATAATAACCACCTGATTTATAGTCTATTTTTATACTTGTTTAGAATTTTTCAGCCAAGGTTCTTTATCAGACCACAGTTATTTCTAACAATAATGAACTTGTAGTATTGTAATCCTTTGGCCTTCTGCTTGCAATCTGTTCAAAATTGTGCCTCTTTTTTAATTTATTATTGTTTTGGCTACTATCATATTACCCTTTACTTGGGCAACTGCATTGACTACTTTTAAAGCTGAGAATCAACTTCAAAATTTTATTAACATTAAAGGCTCTTCAAACCTTTTCCCTTTCTATTTGTGAAATCTGGTTCATGTTTATGGCCCCTCTCATAATTTATGTTTGGCTTCTGACCTATGTCTCCTCCATCCCTACCATTTGCTGTGTCAAAATATCAGGCTTCTCCTCAATTAACACTGCTATGTTGAAAGTTTTTCCTCTTTGTAGAGTTCTGTGGCTGAATCTTTTGGCCTGTTTATCTTAAAAGTAAACCATTTTCTGTGTCTTTCTGTGAGAATACTATTGAGAGACATTTTATGGCTCATTGTGTCATTCTTCCATTGTTACTTTCTGTACTCTGATGCTTAGATGTTATTGAAAAACAAAGAAGTTAGGTTTTTTAATATTCAGCTTATGCTGTTGTAGTTTTTATTATCCCTAGATGTAATTGAATTCTCAGTCACGACACACATGGATAAAAAACATTGTAATCCTGGAGTCGGAAATGTCCTGTCATAATACCTACAGTACTGAGAATTCAAGGACCAACATAAACTAGAGAGGGGAAATGAAGCAAGCTTAACATAGGATTTCGGACAATTATCAAGAATCACTACCACTCGAGGAAAAAAAACCAAAACACCACAAGCCTAATGTATCATCAGTAAATGTAACCACACAGTGAAAGGAAAAAAAACAAACAAACAAACAAAAAAACCCACTTAGTATCTAAGTGATGAAGATATACCAAAGAAAAGTTAGAACAAAATGCTAAGAAACCTTATGATTTATTTAATTTTTTTCATCAATCTCCTGGTTGTTTTATACACCAGTTTACATTCTACCTAGCTATCATTCAAGACTGAAAGTTGCAATTTACTGGGTATGAATTCCAAGTGGGATGTAGTTTAGAGCAATGGAGATTTTTGTGCTTTCTTCAAGAACATGAGCAAAAGATCATTTTTTGTCCATTAAAAAACTGTGACAGCTACATGCCTCACTTGTACATCTGCCTGCTTTGCCTATGCTCATTTTGTTGAAATGCAGCTCTCTGCTGACAGGTGTCATGGTGGCTTCTCCTGATGCTCCATTTCAACTCTTTTCTGAGATTTTTAACTGGTTTCGTACGGCTTTTTTCATTTGGCTAGTCTGGGTTTTTTTAATGTATGTTCTTCGAAAGGGTAAATTCAGTTTACTAAAGTGCTGTCAGATTGGGGCTGCTTGTTCAACTTACTTTTCTCTGCCTTTTTCATAAAAATAAGTTTTTGAAGGACGTTACTCTGTGCTATTTTCAAGTCATGGACAATTGAGATTACCCTCTGCTATGGTGAAACTCCACTTGGACCTTTTCCTACGTATTGTCCTGAAGCCACTTCATTTCAGTATCCTAAAAATGCTTGGTACCTTTCTGTTCCTTGCAGGCACTTTGCACTGGGGAGAAGGATAATTAAGTCTGAAACAAAGCATACTAGCCACACGTAACCAACCTAGCAGGAACAGTATATAGCCTAACGCCTTGACTCACAAGTGGAAATTGTTTGGGAAAAGGACAACAAGTCACTATCTCTACTAGGGTGTCAGGTAGTGTATTAGGCAGAACCATGGAGTGCAATTGGTCATGCTTGGTGTCCCATACCCTCACTCCCTGCCCACCTGCAGGGAGTTGGTGCAGCTCATTCTAGACTGGTTCCATGAATATGAGTACCAGTCAGGGATGAGATAGCATGAGTTTTGCTCTTGGGGGTTTGCTTTTGCCCACTTTGCATGCCCTGAGACAGCTCTGTGATGGAAAACAGGACAAAGTCAATGGGAATGGAAAAGTTCCTTCAAAATTTTGCATCCTATCCACACTGAAATATTAACATGAGCAATCCCAAACTGAGGCATAGATTTAACAATTTAAATAATGACCAAGTTTCAGCACTTGGAAATACTTCTTTGCAAACTTGATTTGCTAGTCTTCAGTTCAGTTTTCTAAATTTTCTTCTATTTTGAGAAGTCCCAAGGCATGCCACTAATGAATGTATCAGTAAGTAGGCTGCACCCTAGAAACCCCCTGGATTTCATGAAGTCGTTTGGTGGGACATCTGTATCTGCTGGAATGCACTCGAGCTGATGGATGCAGCAACATCTTTCTTAAATAAGTTACAGTTCACAACTCAGACTGCGTAAGTAACGCAAGTTCTGTTCTTGAAAGTGACACTATGATCATATGGATGTTCTCTGAAGGAAAAATCAAGAGTATTTTACATTTTCAGAAATTGTTGATAAAGCTACAGTATAGAGCAAATACACATAAAAGGTAAGGAACATATGAACAAATAAAGTAATTTTTATCAGCTCTTGAACTACCCTGAACAGGCAACAGTAAAGTAAGTGTTTAATCTTTTTTCCCCATTATCTTTTTCAGTAACTTGATCTTGTTGAAACAGTTTTAGTACAGAATGCGATTTTTTTTTTTAATATGAAAAAATGTTGGATTAATATAATTTAGTTGCACGACATTATCTGTATTTCAGGTCTCTAGCTGGGATTATATATTACTTAGTACAGATATACTTTTTCTGAGTCTTCTGATTTAAATTGAGGTATTTTGAAAAGTGTTTTACTTTCTGAAGATATGAACTGCTCTTCTGCCGTAAACTCCAGACTGATGGCACAAAATACAGTCTTAAAGAAACAACAGAAAATCATGCAAGTAAATCAAAATATATTTGCATAACTTTTGAAAACTTTGTTTCAAATCAGGACATTTATTTACCAAAACTCTATTTAATTTGAAAATAAAATTTTTGCTCTTATTCATAATATAAAATAATATAAACAGGTTAAAATTAATATAGTAAATGAGAATTCTGGTCTCATTTACCATAATTTTCATTTATATTCTGCAGTGTAAGTAATCTAAGAAGTTGCAAACTTGCAAAGAATTTCTTAAAAATAATTTAAATATTCTACAGTAAAATGAGGCTTGATCATGACTTCCACAAGACACCTGGTCTATTATACTGAAATGTACTGTTCCAGTATGTTTGGTCACACGTAGAGACCTGGCATTGTAACAGGGCTGTCAGGATTGTGACAATGGGGTTAAAACCTGTCTGTATGTTTGGGAGCTGTTTGCCTGTCTGGAGTAGGTGCATGGATACAGAAGGTTGAGCAGACACAATGATTTACATGATTTAGATAAGAATTTTTTAGCTTTATAGTGCTGCCAGTGGTGCTGTAAATAAATTTCTGTCAGAGAAATTTTGTAAAAAAATATGGTGATTGCCAAAGAAAATATCTCTGTTATTACCAGATTTAGCATGAATGGGTGGCTTTGAGCAGAAAGTAGTCTCCAGTGCAACAGTTAAGTAAAAACAAATACACAGTCAAGTTGCTAGAAATGTATTCTGATTCCCTGTCATTTTCCACTTTAATCAAGAGGTGGACTAAATAAGTACTTCAGTTGAGTCTGAGACTGCAGATAAGCTCTTGTTTTTGATAAAATCTGAGCACTATATTGAATTTGAAGCCATATTGCTTAGTGTATTTGACTGAACCTTGGCCATTGACATCATATGTGCTTATCTCTGTCCCAGTTTTCTAATCTGTTCACTGAGCTATTTACCTGTTTTACAAAACATTAAGTCTGAATTAAATGAGGCAGGATTTTGGCCTTTCCTCATATGGCTTATGAGATGAGAAAGACAAAGTAATGTTCTCTCCTGGTACCTACCCCATCATCTGACACTGAAGAAGAATTTCCTCCAAGTCCACATTCCCAGAGGAAGGATGATGCCAAAGGCTCTCAGGGGAGCTGTCGGACCACCATTACTTATTCCTGCACAATCCAGGGAGCCGTGGAGGTACAGAGACTCTGGGGCAGCACTTAATAGCAGCACTTACTAGAGCACCAAGCCAAATCCTTGGTGATTTTCAGTTAAAGACAGTATGTACATTAAATCTTCTATGGTTACCCATATGCACATCTCTGCAGCCACTGAGAGTTTAATCTTGATGAGGATTTGGAGAAGATAGATGTTGGACACACAGTGCTATCTGTGGTCCTTCCTGACACACAGTAGATAGCAGGTTGGCATGCTTCCGAGTGAACCCCAGTTACAGTTACAGCCCCTTGCTATCCACTTCCTTATTGGATTTCAATGGTTTAATTTATTATTCTGGAAGGAGATTTGTATAACTGCTGAAGCAATGATTCCTACAAAAGAAGAATAAGATAGCTAATACCATTGTCTGCCCTCTTTTTACAATAGATTTTTCAGAGGTGCTAAAGGAGTGTTGTGACCATGAGTCCCACATCCTACAGGATCTCTTAGTCTCTGTAGAGAGTCCTTCCTCCTGGCCATGTCATTATAGCAACCTTCTCATACTGAACTGTTTAGTACTGAAATAGTTGACTTGCTTGCTTAAAATTGAGCATCTATTTTTTTTCCATAGGTATAGGAATATCCAGTAGTTTAGGAAATGTTATTCCTATCTGAAATTAGAAAGATGTATGTCTGTTCAGAAATTCATGGATGCTTTTTAAATAAATATTTTTATTTTATGGAATGTTCTTCTTGTTTAAAAAATATATGTATTCTGATACTCCATATGTTCATTTGTTGTCTTTGATCTGAGGCCTTTGAAGAGCAGTCCACAAAGTGCAGTAATTCTGGCTTGGGACAAGAGCCCTTGTTGCACAGGAAGATAATAATGAACCTTGTTACACCCACAATTACTATCACCAATGGAAAAGAGCTTGGCTAGGGAGCTGAATCATGGCCGATGTGTCCCTGAGATGTCTGATTGCAATAATGGCAATGGCTCCAGGTGACTCTTAGCAGATAGCACAAATTAAAGAAACATTTCAGTTTCTGAATCAACTGCTTGCAGCGAAGTGTTATAGAAGAGTATGTGCTTTCAACTGAGTTGGTCCCTATTATTGATAATTAAATCTTTCTCACTTTAACCAGATAACAGGCAGTTTTCCTTCTGAATCTGCAGTTTCATTTGGTAACTTAGAGAGGTGAACAGTCACATTAGAAAAGGAAGAAAAATCATCAAAATTCTGATTATATAGAAATCACTATTCTGAATAGTCACTGTTTCTGAATTGATCTACCTGAAAACAGCAAGTGTATGTCCTCAGATGGCAGTTCCAAATTACTGCTAACAAATAGGATGGATTAAAAATACTTCTACTTATATGTCAGACCCTCCATTTTCTCTTTCAGTTTGTGATATAGTCATGATGTATGCAAAAAAAATCCACTCTCTCCTATGCTCTCTATGATGGCATAATTATATCATAGCAATTAAGCATTTTTACAGCATTAATAACCTGTTTAAAAAAAATATAGGCACCATATATGGACTTCAGTTGAAAGTGGGGCCCTGGGCAGGTCAGAGTCAAAGGCAGAGAGGGTGGACAGGAACGGAAAGAGGTAAAAAGTCTTTAGTCCATGCATTTTGTCACTGAATCAGTCAAATATGAGGTTTTGCACCCTTCACATCCTTCACACACAGGAGTCTTTTTCCAGGATGGAAAGAGATTGAGTGTGTCACCTACTGCACATCCAGCAACAAACAGGACCTTGTGACAAACAAGACTGTTCTGCTCCTCTGTGAAGCTTCCTTGAGTCACGATGTGCAGAAAGGAATAGATTTTCTGGAAAAACAGTGTTTTCCAGGTGACTCCACTAAGTCTTTCACCTGCGTATTACCTCCACACATTATAATGAAATTTAAGTGCCAGGAAATGGTGTAATTTGAAGGAAATAGAGGAAGGTGTTTTCAATCCTAAATAAATTACTGTCTTGAGGAATCCATCCGAGTTAGTCCACACTCGTAAGTAAACAAATAATATGATTATATTTTTCATCCATTTGTAAATTTTGAATGGCTTTTAGTGAAGTGAATCTAGACAGCTTGCTTTGCCTAGCACCTTTTAATAGCAATGCTTGCAAGAAATTCACAACAGAATTAGTTGAAAAACACTGAATTCCTGTGAACATTTTTGTTGAGAATTATATGCTACAGACACACACATAATTTATTGATGATCCACAGTAACTTTTTATGTGGTTAATTTAGCCTGTGTTCTTACCTAAGCCCTGAGATGACCTTGTATTTGCCATGTGTATCTACAGACTGCTGACATATGGTGATTGAACCCGTCTTGGCTTCAGTTTGATTTAGTTTGCTTACTTTTGGGGGTGAAGTAACCTAACTGAACTCCTACCACCTTAGGTGCATGCTCACGTATTATCTCAGTTCAACTAATATATTTTAATGTGATTTTACTTATTTTATTAATTCAGACTAACACTTTCCAGATGTCACCATACAGACAACTCTTTAGTAAAACTGAGTCTTACATGTCTCCACATAGATGATATTTTAGTAAAACTGAGTGTTACATTCCACATACTTCTGGGGTTTTTGCCTGTGTTCTCGGGTTTTTTCGAAATTCTGTATTTGTATTTCCTCTTTCCAAATGTGGACATCTTCTTTGTCACTCTCTAAGGTTTTGCTGCTTACATAAAATACCCTGGTGCCCATATTTCTCTTTTATCTTGAATAAGCATGGTGTACAGTTTTTGCAAGTCTTGAATTAGTGTAAAAAAAAGGCTATATTGTTAAATTGGAAGGTTTTTGTAAATGTTCTTGATAAGGCTGTGCCAGGCTCAGCTCTATGTAATCTGCAGTGTATGTACTGCTCAATTTAGTTATATGGGGGAAATATCTTCCATTTTAAAACCCAGTTCTCCTGTAACACCTGCTAGCTTTTGATATTTGTGCTTTCTTTTCCTACACTCACACACTTCTTCAACGCATCATGAAACTTTCTTTTTCTTGTAATGCTGTTATTGACCTCCCTTTTAAAAAATATCCAAAATCTTTTCTATATCTCTAAGGATTGCAGCTGAGGAAATATGGGCTGCTGCTTGATGAAATTTAAGGTTGTTCAAGAAAAGAAGAAAAAAATATTTTTAAAAGAATGAACAAAATAAATTATGAATGCTAACCACAGTTCCACAATTTTGCATTTTTTTTCCTCATACTCCAGATGCAAGACATCTCAGACATCTCAGATATCTCAGATATTTTTTGTAAGGTCTCATTATTATAGCCACACACACACATACATACATACATACATACATACATACATATATATATATATATATAAAATTTATATTTATATTGTGTTCCCTGTTACCTGGNGCCCAGTCACTTGAGGCTGACACAGAGCTACCTGCTTGACATGTCTCTGGGACAAATGCACTTCAGAGACTGAACAAAATAGCAAGAAACATATTTATTAGCCATGGCCTACCCCATATGTAGAGCACTAGAGAGGTATATATGCCAGCTTAAAGATGAAATAAGAAAAAAGATTATTTTGTCACTTAATTGCAAGAATGGTGTCAAAAGATCCTAGAAATAAACTAGGTGTGAAAAGAAAGTCCCAAATTGCAAGCAGAGAAATGACAAGGACCTCCATTTTCCTGACAACTTCCTTGGGGAAAGGGAATTGTTCTAAGGATGGGTTAGGCAGCGCTGACAGCTTGTCTGTCTGATTTGTGCAAAGCACAGTGCCTCATTCATCTTGATTTTCTCCATAATTTTTTTCTCAGTGAAGTAATTAGCAAAAGTGGTTATTTCCATATGGTAGTGGTCAGATGATTTAAAAGAAAAGAGAGGAAGATATTCTCATTTTAGAAGCAAGAGACCAAGTACAGCTAGCAGAATATGTAGTAAATTCATTCCTAAAAAATACAATTTTGCAGTTAACATTAGCCCAAAAACTAGTTTGTTTATTCAAATCTATGATCTTGTCATATTTGTTTTCTTCCCTGAGCACTTAGCAAAGCTTACCAGAATCGAACTCTGGGATTTCAATGTGCATTTAAATCAAGTAATTAACTGAAAATAAAACAGGGAAATTCTGAAGTTTGTTTATTTTTCTGTTAAAAAAAAAAAAGCAGCCAGTTAACTTTGAAGTTAATTTGTCGTATATAGTGATTTATAGTAAGGATTGAGACTGTAGACATAACACAGTAACTGCTTGTAACATCCTGACAGCCACTTTTGATTGTAACATATGGGTATGGGTATTGGACTGTGTTAGTTTCTGAATCTGGCATATTTGTAGAACTGTATGTACAAATATCTCATTAAGTTTGTTGAGCAAATGAGTACATTTGAATTCATTTCTGATCTTGTTGAAAACTCTAAATCCGGGTGGTATTGTCTCTGAGTCCTTGACTTTGGAACTTGATTCTTCCATTGATCCCAAAAGTTAGCTGGCCCTAGGTCACTCTCCAAGACAAATTTACTGCCTCCTTCTGTCTGAAGCAATCCCTTAGGAGAGAGTTGGAGTCTGTACTTCCATTGTGAAGGATTACTGGGTTCACATAAGATTTCACTGATTTTTGCGTTTAAATATATGAATCCAAGAGCTTAGTAGCTCATTTTACAAATCAATCAATAAAATATAATTTTTTAAAATTTATTTCTTAGTGAGCCATGACTTACTGTCAGCTACTTGGATTCATCTGACAAGTGGGTGTAATTTATTTTCTCTTTAGTTACTCTCTAGCCGAATTCTTCTAAGTCCTCTCTTATTAACAGGATACAACTCTTCTTTTTAATGGTTCAATCTAATAGCATTTTCTTTGCTTGTGCTGTTGGCTGTGTCTTCTTTGATGAGAACAGATTTGTAACTTCTATATAGAGCTAATTGGATTTCTTGATTATCTCATTGAAGCTAACCAAAATGACCTTCCCATGAAGTGGAAGTCTGAAAGATTTTCTTTCAAAAACAATAGTCTTTTCTTCCTGATAAATATTTGTTGTTCCGGGTTGGCAAAATATTCCTTTCCTCTCTCTCTTTTTTCGTTTTATCCATGCCTTCTATTCAGAGTTACATCTCAACAGTTACACTTTCAAAAAACACAAGTATTTCTGAACTATAAGTCATTTGCAAAAAAAAAAAAAAAAAAGATCTTGAGGGTATGAAACAAACATTTTAAGGGGATTTTATCCTAGAAGGCCTGTTTGAAACAGCTGATTAAACAAGCCTTAATAACATTTATAAAGCACGAAAGTATTACCAGTTAATGTAGTAGATGACTTGAGACAGGAAGAAGCATAGAAGGGGAATATTGAAAATATTTGCATTGATAAGTTAACATAGAAATTAATTATTGAGTTTAGTAGTTGGATCATAATAGCTAGTTCATTTTGGTGGCCATCATGCATGACTGTAGCAGAATTATAACTTAGGTAAAAACCTATTCCATAGGTTGCTTAAACCATAAAAAAAGTGATCAGAAACCCTCCCATCCACCTCTGTAGTACTGATGATAATGTTTTACTTAAATTTTCATGAAACTTTTCCTGTGACGCTTTTATATTACTTGTTTAATGCAGATTTTTCAAGTTCCACAATGAAAGAGTCCTTCAAATTCATTGTCAAATGTACTCATCCATATGAATATGTTCCTCAGAACAGGCTGACCTTTATTGCTTTCAAGATTGTGAGGAATGGTCTGAAAAACCACTTTAGTGAACGCGTAATTTTAGGAGTCTGTTCACACACTTGGATTGTGTGGCTCTGTGAATAGCTGACAAATACAGAGATCACCAGCTGAGCTATGCTGACATCTCCCAGGAAGGAGGTCACTCTAAAGCATAACAGGCCTGACTTGTGATGTTGGAGCTGTTGGTAGTTGCTTCCAGAATGGTCTCCTCTGGGCTCAAGGTCCCCCTGCCCTTAGCATGGTTCAGAGAACAGACTGCAGATCCTTGTCCACCAGACCCAAACACTTTCTGACACTCTTCCTTTGCAAAGAAGCTAAACCTTTTTATCCATGGACAATTTGAAAACTAGAGAACAAAGGGGAGAGAGAGTGCATCTAGTCCTTTATATACGTTTATTGCATGAAGGCCCCTATATATTTACAGNTAGATATGTTTTTTAATTTGCCAGCAATTTGTAATGACATGACTGTACAGTTCCTTGAGACCTTTAAAGTAATTCTGTTTTTCTATCCCATTTTGTAATTTTGTGAACTGTTATTGATTACAGAAAGACTTTCTTGGCGTCACCTTTCTTTATGGCATCCAAATATGAACTAAACTGGCACCTTCATATGGAAATGTGCCCTTCTTTCAAATATATTGGAGTGGAAAAGAAACAGTCTTTTATTATTTAACTGATTATACACATTCTACAATACTTGTTTACAAATATTGGTTTTGTTTCTATTGCTATTTTGTATTCTGAATCTCTCCTTTTCCAGGTTTCCATAGCAACTCTTGTGCAGCTTGATCATTAGAAAGAAATTCTCTTTAATTGATCTCCTAATGTATAGCTTAATAGTAACTGTTAAGCAGTCTTTTGTTTCCAGGTCATATTTAAGGTTCATACATTTGCATAAAAACATCTCATTAGCTCAAACCAATCATTATTAGTAATTTTCTTTCTTTAGTTTTTTAATAACTAAATCCTTCATTGAGGTTTTACAAATAGCAAATATTTATAGCTTGTAGCAAAGGCTTTCTCAGTGAGCATGGATGCTTTGTTTCTGTGAGCAGCAAGAAAATTACAGAGCTTCAAAATTTTGATCACATAATACAAAAAGAAAGTGTCTTTTTCTCCAACTGAAATTTAAATAGACCATGCTTACTACAGGTCAGAGGCAATATTTAACAGCAAAATTGCAATATAGTACAAGCTTCTACAAATATGAATTATGATGTTAAAAAATGCCCAAGAATAACAGCGAATTTCCCCACCACCCCTGGCACCATGAAAGACATGAAATTCTTGCATGAAGTTGTATGGCTCGTGGCTTTCTTACCTGAAAAAAGTGAAGATATGTAAAAGTAAGTGCAAATTGCATGTAGACAATAATTTTTATGTGACGATAAGCAACCTATTTAATATCTACGACGGCTACACAAAGACTTGAACACAATCTTGTGCTCCTCAGTACATGCAATTGTAGATCTCTATGAGTATTAAATGAGTTTTAACCTGAAGATCCACTGAGTATATGTACCTCTGCAAATATGCATCTTACTTCGTCATCTTGTGTATGGGAGAAATGAAACAGAAATTTGAATAAACTGAAAAGAAAATATTTTTCCAGTGAGAAGAATTGGGGGGAATCAGCTTTCAGCAGTGAAAAGATACCTTATTTTTCTCTGATCTTCTATAACAGGTTTCATATCTCACTCTAAAAGCAGTTAATATTGAAAGAATAATTTAAAATAATATCATCAGGCCAAAATGCATAAATATAGGTCACACCATCATGCTAAGCTCCAGAAAATGTAATTAGCATGTGTAACCTTTTCTTCTTCTCCCCTTTTTCTTTTTTTTCCCTCTGGCATCCTTGACCCCTGTGTGCCTTTATAGAAATTCTAATAGCATTAACATTATGTTACGATTAAAAAGTTAGACAGCACAACAATGCTGCTTGACAAGATATTTTTACAATCCTTTTTGATGTCATTCTGTTGGGATTGAATGTCCTTTGAACTCTTGCAAATTAAGTGGATGTTCGGTGGATGTATTCTCATACGGTACCTCTTAGTGTGATCTGTTAGGTCTCTTCTGCTGTTTGCAATGGAGGATTGGTTTGCATTTATCCTAGCATCTATAATTTTGTTAAACAGTAATTATTCATGCATAGCATGGATTTCAGAATTAGGTTTAAAACGTGGATTTACTATTACTTTGCACTATGCTGAATGTGTGTTTTAAACAAATTGTATAAGGTCTATGCAAACTGAGCTGATAAAAATGCATGAGCTTCTGTTTCCTGAACTATTTTCATCAATTAACATCAGGGTTTAACCATAAACAGGAACCCAGCCCCCAGCATACTGATAGTATAATGTCATTACATCTTGTACCATTTTGTGTGTGCCCTAGTCACATTATACAGGCATGACAATAAAAAAGTGATAGAGACTGAGAAGTTCTGTATAAATTAAAAGAATGTTGCCTAGAAAAAGAAACAAAGCTTTTAATAGGGTAAGAAAGGGGCATTATCATAGCATGAGTTTTCCTTTCCATATCAAGGCACCAGATGAAGTGCACCATTTAAGTTTTATATTTTCAGATAGAAAGAAAAACTAAACATTTTCTTTAAATGTCTCGGTTTTTTAGGTCTAGCAAGATGAATAAGAATAATCAAGAGTGTAAACTCCTTTCCTCTTAAAGGAAAAAAAACCAAAACCTCAAAACCCAAAACAAACAGCAACAAACAAAAAAAACCCCAAAACAACAACAACAACAGCAACAAAACAACAAAAGAAAAAAAATAAAAAAAACCAAAATATATGAAATTTCTGAAGGATGTCGCAGGGAGAGATGCCATGGAGTGCTTGGCAGTAATGGGTTCCAACAAGTCAAGAAGTATCAACCAGGATTAAAGTAGGAAATAAAAGAACTGAGCATTCCAGTGGCATTTAGTTTTATGAATCCGGAACAGGAACATTGTAGTTACTCCACAAGCAGATTTTCCTGCTTAAGAAAAAGATGCAAGGATTGAAACAGAAGATGAAATTCCTGGTGGAAAGTAGTAAACCCAAGTTAGATTATGATGACTGTACTGTTTCACTTGGACAAGCCATTAGAGGCAGGAAAAGTCTAGATAATTGAGAGTACAGATTTGCAAAAGGCTGAAAAAAAAGGAAAATGTGGAAATTCAGAGTCGCATAAAAAACTGAAAGGAAACAGAGGGGAAGATGCTTAATTTACATAGCTGCAATACCTATTTTGCTAATAAGGGACTGAGAAATTGATTTAGATATTGATTAACTTATACAGAATATTAGAGAGCAGTAACAAGAAAAATACACTGGTTCTTTGATGAGAAACTTTTACTATGCTCAAAAATTATCTTGTTAACGGGATGTTATTAACCATTCAAAAATTAAGATTTATATTGTCCTCCATTGGCCAGGGTTTGTGCATCAGGACAACATATTCAACTTGTGAGCTCAGGCTCTGCTTTTTTTCTTCCCTGAATCAGTTGCCTATTGGTACAAAATATGGAAATTCTTATCTCTTGTCTCTGTTGTTTGTGATGTCTTGTGCTTTTCCAGTGCACAATTCATCCTCTGCATTGTAGGCAGACCTAACTCAGACTTTTTTCAACACTCATCAGCTTAAGTGCCTCACAAACTTTAGTGGCTTAATTTGTCAGTGAAAGGCTGTTACTTCCATTGTACAAATGCTAAGCTAAGGACCAAAGAATTATTTTCTCAAAGAGATTTCTATTTCTTGGAAGCTGAATACAGATTAGAGTGAAGAATGTTGATTTCAAGATCTGAAAGAGCAATCTGTAGTGGGCACAGATTTTTTTTCTCTCTCAATTTCTTTCTGCATTGTACCTACTGTTTTACCTGTGCCAAGTAATCCCTCTTTCACTTTTTCTTCTTTATTTTAATACTGTCTCTTCCCTGTAATCTCATTTGCTTTTATAATCTCTCCTGTTCTCAGTCTTCACATTTCACTTAAAACCTCCTTACTCACTGAGTTTTCTCTTAGCCTAGCTTCGCCATTGAAATACCACATGACCTGCTCAGGCTTCATGAGAACTGCTGAGTATCCTTTGTTCCCTTCCTTAGGCCACTTTTTGGAACTGAGGGGTGAATTAAAGCACTGCACAGTACACCTACAATTCAAGGGAAATGAGCTGTGACAGGAAGATCACAAGGCAGAGTAGAAGGTTCCTTGAAAAGTGGGAGACTTCGCAGTAGATAGATCAGACTGATTTCAGGCTTCCTATTTATCTGATAGTTAAGGAACACCAGAGTCAGGAGCATTTCCAGCAGGGTGTGCAAACATAAGCAAAGCAGCCAAAGGGGCAGCAGGTACGCAGGGGTCCATAACAGTTCACAAAAATGGAGCTACTCCATAACGTAACAGAAGCGCAGCTAGTGGAAGGGATATGCTCCAATGTGAAGTGAGGGTCAGGTCTTGTGGAATGTCCTATCCTGCTTGTGCAGCCATTTCTGCCGCTGAAAAAAAACTGATTGTGAATTATTTTATGCTGGGAATGGTCTACAGGGAATGCCTGGGCCATGGGCCAGAAGTGGTAACAGCAGTCTCTCCAGTCACAAGTGAACTCTGACAATTATGGCAGTGCTATAAAAGGTAAGTAAGGTATAAAAGACTTCGCCAGAGGTGATAAGAGGTAACAAATGGGGAGTCAGTGGGAGGGACACTCCAGAACCCACAGCCCAAGGCCCTGTATTGGGTCTGACTGAGATGGAGCTCATTTTTCCATAGCAGCCCTCACAGTGCCGTGCTTTGCATTGGTAGCTGGAAGGGTGTTGATAACACACTAGTGTTTTGACCACTGCTGAGCACCACTCTTCCTCCTACTTCCTCTCTCAAATATATCAAGGGGCTGGAAGTGGGCAAGATCCTGGTAGGGGACACAACCAGGCCAGCTGACCAAAGGGATATTCCATACTGTGTGACATCAGCTCAGATATAAAGGCTAAGGGAAACAGGAGGAACGGATGAGGTATTTGTTATCCAACAATGTTTGTCTTCCAGAGCATCCACCCTGTGTGCTGAGGCCCTGTGTCCCAGGAAGTGTCTGAATATCACTCGCTGATGGGAAGTACAAATCAACTCTTCTCTTTTTTCTTATGTGTGTGCAAAGTTTTGCTTGTTTTTCTTTTTTTTTTCTTTTTTTTTCTTTTTTTTTTCTTTAATAAACTGCCTTATCTCAACCTACAGGTTGTTTTCCATCTTACTCTCTCCCCCTGTCCCAGGAGTGACAGAGTGGTTTGGTGAGCACCCGGCATCCAGCCGAGGTCAAACCACTATGGGCTCCTGAGGACATAAAGGAAGACATGAGTGATGCAGAGCAGGAATTTTTGAGGAGAATGCTACTTCTGGCAGTAAGAGCAAGGCTCCCCATTCTGTGCACACCCAGCCACTCATTAAAACATTTCCGGATCTATGGCATCAAGAAGGGCAAATGTATTCTCCTGGGGGAAAATCTAGGCAGACAGCTCTATGGACTGTTGGGATCGCAGATGAAAAGAAGCGGCAAATAGTCTTTGCTTTTGGTGATTCATATGGGGAGAGGCACCTATTTGCCACTCTGAATTATCTGCCAGATGGATGTTAACCAAAATTCCTGGGATTAATAAATCTTGGATCTTCTTTTAAGGATAAAACATGCATGAACAGCTAAGAAATTACAAATTTATTTTCATAATATATGCTTAGAATTATAGTTAGAAAAAGTTACTGTCTATAAATATTGAGATTTATACTGAGTGAGCTGTGGAACATAAGGGAATGGATATAGCTACCAAGTTGTGTCTAAGCTCCTCCCAGTAAATTGTGGCACAGCAAGAATGATCTAGTAATTATATCAAGTCAGAACAGTTTTTTATGTCTTTCCTGCCAATTTCTTCTCAATCCAGTGAGAGAACTGTGTTGTAGGGAAAAGTTGGTATTCCCAAATAGCTCTAATACCAAGCTTTGCTTTCTTAGCAATGTACGCTCTGGAGTCCTAACCTCTGGGATGAAAATTGCAAACCACATGGCCAGTAGATACACACATTAAAACTTTCACGACAAAAGAGAGGAAGCAATCTCAGTGGAGGATGTTTTCAGTTTCTGCTTTCCTTCATATATTTATTTCCAGAATCTTCTTATCACGAATCCTTCCTTGGAAAATTCTTTGGGCATCCTATCCCCATGCAACTCAGTTGCATTGCAACTTGTTCTCTTAGTCTCCCTATTTTTCAGTGTTTTTTAACATCTATTACAACATGAACAAATTAAAGGGAATTACTTTTTTCCACATATGGATGTGATCTCTGCCATAAAATTTAGACTGAGGTTGAAGAATGGATCTACTTTATTTATTTATGTGGATGTAGCTTGGTATTAAAGCACAAGTCAGTTACAAAACTATCTCATCTTCATGAAGTGAATATTTGTGGGGATGTGGTACAGCCACCTGAGTGTGACACTCAATCATCTGGAAAGTTGCTCCTTCCTCCATCATCTTGCAGAAATTCAGGGTGTTTTCTTAAAGCATAGGAATGAGAGCATGGAGTAACAGAAGCACATGAGAGAGCTATTTCCACAAAAATTTGAAGGAGGATCTTTAGGAAGTGTTATACTTAATGAATTAATATCTAGACAAATTGAGTAGTAACAATACTATCAATAGCTAAAAATTTCCTCAGTTCACAGCCGGATGGAGAGTGGGAGGGATTGGGAGAATGAGTACAATGCTATAATAATCTAACTAAATGAATATGTTATTCCAAGAAATTGAATACCTGACATAGTGACTCTCTCAGTTTTCTATAGAACCTAGATTTTCCCATTTCCTATTTCTCAGAATAAAGTTTTTAATAATTGTAGTTAAGTTAGAAGATCCAGAAATAGCGCACAGTTCCTATCAGATAAGAGAGAAAAGACAGAATATTGAAAGGATCATACCAAAACATGAAATTTGCATGAAACGTATTATAATGTATAAAACTACACTACCTTCTGCAAAGCTTAACAGTGCAAAAACAAAATCACCTGACACATTTTTACACTCACTATCATAATGAATTTTATTCAAATTACTGCCCAAAACAATGAAAACAATGTATAAATAAAATAAATAAATGTCCTAATTAGATACAAAAAGAAATATGCAAATTCCTGATTATCTTGAGTGAGAACAAAGTAACATACTTAAAAGAAAATAAAGAAATGTCAATTCAAACTAACAGTCAAAAAATGAAAAAAAAAATATTGAGAAGTAGTTTTAAGAAGAAAATAAAGAAATGTCTATTCGAACTAACATTAAAGAAATGAAAAAACAAATATATTGAGAAGTAGTTTTAAGAGCTGGAGAACACCAAAAGTGGAAAAAAAGACAAGAAGGAAGTATAGTTAGAAGCTTTTAAAAGTATCATAATTATAAATTGTAATTTAGAGTATAATATGACAATTCTGAAACACTGAATGAGAACAAAAACAAGAATAAAAGGAGAAGGATGGTGGGAAAGAGTCGGCGATCACAGAAAACGCCACAGTGAGAATTTGAAAACGAGAGCACTGATGAATCAGAAGACTAAAGTGAACAAAAGAAAGGTGAGAGATGTCAAAGAATGCAAGGCTAAAATTACACTTCCTGTTTTGGACAAACTGAAACTGCGTCAGGGAACAGTCTTGAGAAGCACCGCATTTAAAAGCCAAGACTGAAAACACCAAAAGCAAGCAATGTATATTTTAGAAACCACAGCAAATATCCTGAATGTTGTGCAAGACATATCATGTGAAATATCCTTTTATAGATATTCTATATTACATATATACTTCTATATTCTATATTTAATTCTTCTATATTACTTCAGTAAACCAAAGATAGTTTATGGTGGAAGCAGTTTTCACAACCATAGATTTTGATGTCAAAAAACCCTGTTAGACTTAATAGACTAATTAACTGTTAGGCATAATACTTGGGATACTAAAGCCGAAAAAAGCATGTCTTCAGCCTTGTGTTTAGTCTGATAACTCAGAAGGTCATTTTGTAGCCTGATAGGGTTGAATTTGCAGAATACTGGAGTACTGCAAGAGTCAATAATAGAAATAAGTATTTAATACTTATGATACCTTTTATTGCCCGGAAAGTCTTAAAAAAAGGCCTTTACCAGTTAGATTGAAAACTAATGTATTGCCTCCTGTGTGAAATCTTTTGAGGGAAATAAATGGAGAAATATACCTTGACTCAGCTAGACTTAATGACATCTCATTTAATAGAAACCTGTTAGTACAGAAAACATGCTAACTAGTTTAGTTGTTATTGGTTATACAGAAATTAGTTCACCTCACTGGGAGCACAGTTCAGATAAAAGAAAAATATTAGACTGACAAAAAATATTTTAAAGTTCAATTAAATTTTCAAGATACAATATTTAAGCAATAGAATGAATCCATCCCACCTTGAAGGTTTTTACATAATTTTATGCAGTCCAAGATCAGCAACATGCTTTTCTAGGCAAGATTAAATCAAATGGAATCCCAGATAAAGATATCTCACTGAGACTGTTCAATTAAAGCCTTCAGAGTTGAGCTTTTGCCTAAAGTAAGCTCTTAATTTGCTTGCCTGAAAAAATTATGAAAAACAGCTAAAAAGTAATATTCTTTCCAGGTACAGGTAGCTGATTAGAGTTAATTATCAAAGTCAAGAACAATTAATGAAACAAGCCAAAACCATAGGTAATTTTTCCCCAAATTTGCCATATATAATCAAAATCTTTGTAAGTCTTTTATAGAATATAGTAAGGGTAAAAGCTGAATTTATGTACATTTGGGCAACATTCATTCTCTATGTAAAAAATGTAGGCCAAAGTTGGACTCCTAATACAAGGAAGCAATCAGGTTTGTTCAAGCGCTCATGTTCTAAAGATCTATTGCTGTTAAACTGTAAGTGAAACATAAATATATGTATAATATAAATCCATAATGTCATTGGAAATATGAATGTACCATTGAATTTCACCTAGTAAGGTTTTTGACTGACAGCTCAAGCCAGAGTTACTAATCTGAAACAAAAGAAGAAGGAGAAGAAAGAAAATCTAGACTGATGGAGCAATCTTGCTCCTATTCAAGTCAGTGTAACACTCTCATTCAAGCATGATCAGGCTCCTTTTGTGCTCTATACTAAGTACATAGGCCTCACCATCTTAGTGCAACAGGGCTTACCTGAGGAGAAGGTGAAATTTAAAATTTCTATTGGTCGTTAGACCTTTGATGATCACCATCCTGGTCATTATGCTTGTGTTTATATTATCCATACAAGGCCTTTTAGTAAAAATTAACTGTTTAAAATCTGAGGATTTTTATTTTTTCCTAAAATTTTCAAAATTACAAACTGAATTTAATTTTCTTGCATTTTAAGTCTTTCCCTACTTATTTTACTGACATCTTTATATCTAAGTACTACTAATCTGGAAATGGATAAAAGCTTTTTTTTTTTTTCCCTCAAATATTTACTGGGGGCCTGTGCACCTTTTACCAATTAAGCATTGTTTTCTTAGTTTTCTTAACAGCTTCATATTTCTTTCCAGCAGAAATCTAGCTGTAACAGGTGTACATTCTTACAAAAAACATCTTTTATATAGTGGATTCACATATCTAGGCATATTGCATTTGCATATCAAGGGCTTGGTAGCAAGGAGGCCCTGGGAGAGCTTCTGGGAGAAGATGCCAGGAGTTGTCTCCATGTGGCCAGGCAGTGCCAGCCAGTTGTGAGAAGCATTTGCCCAAGGCTAAGCGCATTAACGGCGGCGGCAATTCCTCAGGGAGAAAATAAAAAGCCTGCTGTACAAGTGCACCCAGCATAAAGGAGCGAGAATATTTGGACACATATTCACAGCCATTGGAGAGACACGAGGTGCTCCAGCTGCTTCCCCTCTGAGGTCTCAGTAGGGCAGCTGTGTACTGCAGCCCATGGAGGTCATGGTGGGGCAGAGATCCACCCACAAATCACACAGGAGACCCATGGTAGGGAGGTGGATGCTCTTGAAGGGGATATGACCCTGTAGACAGCTCACACTGGAGCAGGCCTGACAGGACCAGTGGACTCCATGGACCCCTGGAAAGAGGAGCCTGCACTGGAACAGGTTTGCTGGAGAGATCTGAGACCCTGTGACTGACCCACGCTGAGATGAAGAACTGTAGCTCATAACAAGGACTCACATTTGAGATCATGGATGACTGCCTCCTGTGCTAGGGACTCCATGTTGGAGCAGGAGAAGGAGCACTTCCCTGAGAAGGAAGGAGCAGCAGAGACAACGTGTGCTGATGATAATTCCCATTCCCTCTCCCCTGAACACTCTGAGAGAGAAAATAATGAACAGGGTTTAGTCCAGGAAGAAAGGAGGCCTTGGAGGAAGGTGTTTTAAAATTTAGTTTTTGTTTCTCACTAT
>VXBQ01003364.1:234232-268849 GCA_013400175.1 Phainopepla nitens
TCAATATGCTCAGAGTGCAGTTAAAACAATTTATGTTTAAGATAAAACTTGTGTTTGTTTCTGTTAGTATAACAGAAAGGGTGTTTAGTTCAGGGTTAACTCCCATCTTTGCAGGAAGTTTCTCAGTCTTATTTCTGACACCCCAGCAGTCCTGTAGCTTGCCAGAACAAAACAGAGCCTTTGCAGACTGTGGTTTAAGGCTGAGTGCAGCACGAAACATGCAAATGAAGAATTGGACTTTTTCCACTCTCCACTCTTACAGCTTTTAGTCTCTCAGGTGATGAAATAATCCTAACACATTTTAAATCTCTCCTTTTGGACAAGTGTGCTTACAGTTCATCTCTTCCTGTTTTTTTTTTCCTTGCTCTTTTTGTCACTTTTGTTTCATAACTGTTTTTCTGCTGCATTGCAACTGCCTCAGGAAGAGATTAAGGGCTTCAGTTGTTCTCTCCTATTCTTCTAACCAGTTTGAGGAATTCATTGTGGATCACCACTGTGTGAGTAAATAAATATATTAACAAGCTATAGCCATGATGCCAAAGGTCAGATGCTAACTGTACCAGGGAAATGAAAGTGAATGCCTCTATCCCTAATTTAGGCACCTGAGTTATTAAGAGGAATATGCTTTAGGGACCGCCTACGGTGGGTAGTTTTCTAATTTAAAACCAGCTCCCTTTCCATACTGACTTTTATGAAATTACAAGTTTAACTGCTATTCTCTTCTCATGAACTTAATAGCAACTATATGATGATATGATATCTTTATTTTCATTTTCATTTTCATGGCCAGGCACAGAAATTTGGGACACCTGTCTGCATTCCTCTCACTGGAAACCAGATGCAGTGCTTCCATGTACATAGCATCTCTGCTATGTACTTAGTTTAGGACAACTGCCTCTGTCCTCAAGGACATAATGGATTCTTATGTTAGGTTAATGATGGTTTGGTCTGTAGACAAATGAAGAAAAAGTTAAATTTATGTTGTCCAGTGAACTGAACTGCTCTCAGATTTTCAAAGCCATATGACCCTGGAAATCTTTTTGCGGAACTTTCAGGAAGGCACAGCAAACAGAGTGTCCTTTGCTTTAAATGCAGTGAGCAGTATTTTCTTCTCCCAAGGTTTACTTCTGGATGTAAATACTGAAACCTCAAACATTACTTCTTTAAAGGCAAACTAGGTCATTATCTGCATGCATTAAAGGAAGAATTTGAGTTCCACTGCAATTTTTTCCTTGAGGAAACAGTGGGATCTTGAAAAATAACAGACATTTCAGCACAAAAATTCTTATTCAAATCCAATTTTAAAAATGTTGTGGAGCTTTTGATGCTGGAAAAGGGCCTTCAGAACTCTTCCTACTGACTTTAAACACATCAAATTTCATAAAATTAAATTAAACTCATAACACTCATCCTTTTAAATTTATAAAATATATTTGGTATTAAAAATTCCCAATAATATATAAATGTATTTAAATTTATTTATTATAATACTTTTCGACTGATTCTTAGGTGTATCAGTTATTATACCAATTTACCCAGACAGCAGCTTAGGCTCTGGTGAACACACTTTTCTCTAAGTCCTTTAAAATTGAGGAAAATTCTTTGAAGACTGCAGCACAAAGCAATGAATACTTCTCATACCCACACAGCAGTACTAAAACTCTTCTTTCAGGTGGGATGCAGGCTTTATTGTAAAACATAAGTTTTGCGCCTCTAAAAGTTGGAGAGTAAAATCATCGAAAATTCTGAAACTACAGTAGCTGACCTTATGAGACACAATTTTCACAAGATTTATTTTAAGTAAAATGGTTTGCTTATCTGTAAATTAATATTAGTCAGATTCAAGTCTGAATCTCTGCATGAAAAAAAATACCACTTCCACAAATTTGTAAAATTTCACATTTAGTTAAAATCTAAAGGAAGATAAAGGAAATTGAACACTTTAGGAATATTACATCTGATAATGTTATCATTCTGAAAATATTAATAATTATTGTTTATAACAGTTATAACTACAGTCAAAGACAGTTCAGCAGCTCAGGTCATTCTCAAGTAGTCCTGGAGGGATTCAGGGCAGCTCAGTCAGCCTGGTAGTCGTGGTGATTTGCCTACTCTCACAGATGCTGCCTGGTCAAACACAAGTGGGAAGAGGCAGTGAGCTGCCTGGCTTTGCAGCACCACCCGTGTCTGCACTCTCTCGGGTGCACCAACATCAGGGCAGGCACAGTTTTTTCCTTGGCAGCCTATGCCAGTCAGTGTCAGGCTCATGTCTTTGCTTTGTCATAGGAGAGCAGTGACCTTAACAAAACAAAACAAAACAAAACCTCTCTACATTTCTTTCTCACATTTGCTTTAGCTTAGAAGAAAGTTATGTTTGGAGCAGATGGAAGAATATGCACCTTTCACTGGAGCACCAAATTCTCCTGTTGAATTGCTCCGTCCTGGTGGTGACAGGCACCCTGTATTGGACCCAAGCAATTCAATCTGGTTTTAATCCCAGCAGTTGCAACAGAACTTTCAAACAGGTTGTTACTGCTGATTCACATTGCTATACTCTTTTGCCCTTTTTATAATAACACTGCTAAAAAGCATATTCACATTCTTATTTAAAGAAAAAATAGAACCTTAATCTTTCTNTGTTGAAGGTTTTTTTGACCTAAAGGATCATATAATAAAAGTTATTTTAGTTTTTATCTGTGTTAATATAGACATTTTACTCTCCTAGACTGCTTGTGTTCTTCCTTCTAGTATGTCAACACAGAACTGGAATGGCTTTCTGCATCACTGAGTCCACTTGCCTCTCATAACAGATATTGTTTCTTCACACTTTTTTTAAGACCTATTATAATCTGCTTTACTTTTTAATAATCCAAACTTTTTAATGAAGGTTTCACTTATTTTCTTATGCCTTCATTTGGCTTGTTAGAAGAAAATACTGTTGAATCTGTTTGAAAGAACCTCTCTTTTCCTCTGAGTAGTAAACTGCTACTTGGTGCAAAGTAAAAATATTTAATCTTTATTCTCTTCAGGTAATAGTCTAACCCCTTCCAATCATTCTTATCATCAAAAAAGATCAAAATCTCCAGTTCTTCAGGTGTCTTTTTTCAGCTGATGCTACCTTTTCATGTAGGAGATCTTATAACTCATCTCAGAATAATTGATTTACATTTTCCAGTATTTTAGTCCCTCAAGATCAGTCAGTTATGGCCAGTTGATAGCCACACATAGCTTTTTCTTTGATAACTTAGTTTTGCTCATCTCTAAGTTTTGCTTTTCTTGTGCTCCTTCCTAGATCATTTTGCTTTTTAAATGTCATTAACAGATCAGTCCCAGGATACTTGAACTCCCCAAATAACCTTCATAGAACCCAATAGTTCCTTGTCAGCAAGTTTTTTTGTCCTTTACAGTTCTTCATCCACCTCACAATGATTTTCTTAATCCCTGTACTCTCTATATGAACTAGTAATTTCCTATGTGGCTCCATATCAAATACTTTAGTAAATCGAGTTCGCATTTCCTTCTGTAGAAAAAAAAAATTATCAGAAAAGGATATCAGACTAATCCTGCCTTAATCAAACCTATCTTGTATTTTCTATTCCATCTCAATTATTTTATTCAGCTCTTTAAAAGCTAAAGCCTAGCATACTACTGAGATCAGACTAGTCTCTTACCCTTCTCTTTCACCTCTGCTCCTTTATACCAACTCTTGACATTTCCTATCCGGTAATCTTATGGCAGTACCACTGATTTGATAGATTTCTTTAAAATGTTTACGCCCTCCACATTCAGATCTCAGAGGTCAGTGTAGTCAGCAACTTTGGTAATGAGTTCCCTTAATTTATTAAGGTTTGCCCTTTTGAAACCCAAGTTCTCATTGCAAACCTACTATAATTTAATTTAAACTGAATCAGTTCACCATCACTCAATCAGACATTGTTTGTACTTTCAGCCCTTTTTGTAGCAACATTCTTTAGACGTTTTTCATGTATGGTAACATCGTCTTTTGCTGGTTCAAGATATAATGGAATAAGAACGTAATAGCAATTAAAATAATATAACATAATAACAATAAAATACACACACATATTGTTCTGTAAATAACACAGAACATCTTGCTGTAGTACAGTTGCTACCTGCTCAAGCCCAGAGGGACTTTAAAGTAGAAACGGAAAATAACAGCCACAATATTCCAGCTGGATGTCCGGCCCAGCTCTGAAATAATGTGAGGCTGAAAGGAGTATGAAGGTGTTTTGGCATTACCAAACTGTTTCTTTGTCTAGATAAAATGGATAGAAAAAAAGTACATTTGTGCCTGGAACAAAACTGGAAAGGACAAAGTCAACTTTGAAACTATTATTTTTCCAGATTTTTGTCTGGAAATAAAGCAAATATATGATACTAGTTGCTCCTAACTATCTCACTTCAGTCTTCTGTTTAAAAATGCTCTCTCATAGGAGTTTTGGACTGACTTTATGAAATAAAAGAGAATTTCTTCAGAATGCTTCTTGTGCTTGGAATTTTCTGATCCAGAAGCAGAGTTTTGAATTTAATATCCCATCATGGATTTTACTTCCTTGGATATATCCAATCAGTTATAAAATACACTTATAGCACCTGCAGCCTTCTGTTACAAGCTGTATTATAACTTAACTATATCTCATCAGAAATATTTCCTTTCTTTGAACACACTGTCTTAGTTGCATTTGATACCTGTCTGGGGAGGTGCAGTGAGTAACCTCAGTGTCTTCCAGATCACTCAAAATTTTTTGGACTATCTTATCTCTCTGTGGTCATCCCTTTTCTAACATGAAAAGTTATCATCTTAGCTATTTTCTATTTCTATATAAATTAGTTATTCCACTTGAATTTTAGTAAGCATGTACTGTGCTTAAAGAAGCATGAATGAAATTTCAGAAGGAAGAGAAATAAAAAATATTTTCTACCAGAGCCATGAAAGGTTACAGCCAATTTTCATTCATTTCTCAGTGAGCAAACAGACGATTGAGGAACACAATTATTAGTGGCTTTTTTACACCAGATGCCCTTATTACTGTTACCTAAGGTCCCTTTGAAAATCTAGTACAAAAAAAAGCCATGACAGATCAGCTGTGTTTCTGAAAGATGTAAAGAGAGATGTCTTGCAGGTGCAGGGCCTCTTAGGAAACAAGAGAACCACAGTACCAGCCAAACACAAACAGTCTATCCGTAGCATTCACCTAAGATTAGAGCTGGTCTGAATCAAAAAGCTGGCATAACCAAAACATGCTTTACCAGGCTCATCTGCTTTGGCCTGTGACTTGTACCTCAGAAGCATAAAATAGTCACCAATGATACAGAATAACTTAATATGCTGCTACTAATACACAGTGTTTGCAGAAATGTTTTAACATTTCATCTCATACTCCTTTTCCTTTGATGAAAACAATTCCACAACAGTGAAAAAGCTCAGGAGAATATACAGCAAGAGTCCTCAGGAGAAGCCCTGCACAGCATAACACAAACATTTCTCAGCACAAGCATTTAACTGTCATGAAACTAAAGTGAATAAATAGAAAAATAGCACCAAGCATCTTGTTTCATACAACTGTGAGATCAGCTCCTAAATGTTGCATATCTTCAGAACTCAAATTTAAAACTAAACCTTCCACAAGACAATTTGCCTAGCCCTAGCTTCATGGCTCCATGTTGGAATTTAGGATACCAGGTGTATAAAATTTAGCACATACATTTGAATAGCAATGTTAGCCCATGAAAAGAAAATAGGAGCACACTTTATAGGAAATGAGCAGGTAATCAGTACTTGGAAGGTTACCCTGTTGTTCAGTAGTGCTATGCATAAGAAAGAGGAGGTGGCATATGAAGGACTGCTCACACTAGCAGGGCAATTCCTACACGGATGGAATGAAGCTAACTTTGAGTGCTGAATTTAGCAGGAATGATTTGTTACCTTTCAGTATAAAATATTCATTTGTCAACTGTGAGCAATAATTAGCTCAAGGCACAATTAGTACAATAACTTCCAGTAATTTTGGTCAGTGAAGCCCACATTCTGCTCACAATATTTAATAAAATATTAAAAAGTGTGACTACTTTTATAAAATCATCTTTAAAAACCACACTAAGTTATTTTAATCAATATACTTGTTTTAAGTAAAAGCCATTTAATCTTCTGACTTATGCATTAACCTTCCATTAAGTATTAGTGAAGAAGTTAAATGCACCTTAGTCAATAATGCTAATGCAGGAACTGTTGTATTACCTATGGAGAAATGTGTATTCATATTATGTTAAAGTGGCTATCCTTAACGATTAGCTATTATATGTCAGGAAACTGATCATAAATTTGAAATATTCTGTAGGAAAATGAATTATAATGTTGAAACTGAGTTCTCTGTACTGTAATAATTTTGAAATGAGGTCATCTACTTCTCCTGGTCAGTGCTTTTTAAGGCAATGATATTGAAGTGATGAAGATACCCTTGATGATACTTTGACCTCACCTTGTGATTTCACATCTTGGTAAGTAATAAATGAGACTGGTAATTGTACTATACTAAATGAAAATATATGAATCTACCCACAGGTATATGAAGAAGTTGTTTTAGCATAAATTCTCATAGCTTTGTTTCTACCTAGATATACCTAAATGTACCACTAAGATCAGCAAAATGCTGCAGTTATGCCAAAAGATTTCTCTGAGTTTTAGCCTAAATTAGTGTCAAACTATCTGCTTATAGATCTTATTCCATATGACTTTTTTCTACCTTTTTTTGCCTTTCACAGGTTTTATCCTAAACCAGTTTGTCCTGCAAGATTTTTTTTTTACACTAACCTGGCAAAATGCTTTCACAGTGGAATAGCCCCTTTCCTCCTGCCCTTTTCTGCAAATTCTTGCTGCTTTGCTTATGTGAGACCTTCTGCTTCTCTGGGTACTGGTTGAGCTGATTCAGCTGCCTGATCTAATAATTAAAATTATTTTATTTTAAGAGAGAATATTTTTCTCTTGGATCAACCATCAAAATCCATTTTTCGTTAGTTTCCTGGTAGCTAAGGTCAGTATGAAGGAAGAAAACCTAGGGGCAGGGAATTGAAGAGAGTCCATATCTTTCTTCAGTAGTCAGTTTTTCCTTTAGGTTTTTTTTTGTGACACAAAATGGTACCTACACAACACATAGTGCAGGTAATTGAAGGAGACAGCAAAAATTTCCTCAGGTAGCCATTCAAGTGATCTACAAAACTGTACTTTCAAGAAACAGATAAAAAAATTAAAAGGGGAAGTACACATACATTTGCAAATAAAAATAAAATAATTTTGCCTGTCCTTGAGGATGGCCATAAGCAGTTCACAGGATATCACTTTTTTAAAATTGTTAAATTTATTCCCTAATGGTATAATGCTGTTTTTTTCTGATCCTTTTCAGATCTTTGTTTCAGCACTGTAAATGATTATTCTGCTCACATTCACCTCTGCCTGTCCATTTTCTATCATTTGAGTATACCTTCTGCTGACTTTACAAAATAATGTCCCTGAATGCTTAAAAGTACATTTGGTGTCCTATGGATTCAGTATATTTGAAGAAACTCAGGATTTCAAAAGTAGCATTTAATTGGTTGCTGAATAGTAAATTACAACCACAGATTGGCATTCATATAATATAATAATATAATAGTTCATATAAAAGCACTGAGAAATCTCTCTTCTGAATTCTAATTACATATTTTTTAAATATTTCTGAATTTTAGGGGCTTCTTTCTTATCCTATGGACCAATCTCACTTTTTTTGTCACTAGCATCCATCTATACATTAAACTAGAAAGAGACATAAATTATTATATAGAACAGTCATTCAACGGATTGAAGTTCCAAAATACGTTCCAGCTCCTTCAAAAATTCCATGAATTTTATTCAATTATTATTAAAATAAAAAGCTAGACAAGTATTTCCATATCTTCCTTACCCAAATATCTAGCATTTACTTTTGTCTAGGAGCTAATAATACTTCAGAATGGTCAGCGCAAGGCAAGCTCTAGCTATGATTGAATGGTCACTAGACAATTGCAGTTGCAGGCTGGTTGGAAATGCCATTACTTTCTTACAACATACAAAACTTGCACTGAAAGCTACTGGCTAGGCCTTTTTTAGTGAGACAGTACTATGAAATACCCAATCATATTATAATTTTTACTCTCTCTTCCATATGGGAAAGGTTTGACACAAACCACTGAAATCATTATGTCCCTAACAACAGTTGGAAAAGAAAAATGATAGATTCTCAGTATCTCCACAGCCACTTGAAATGTACTACTTTGAAACAAGTTGACTACTAATCTAAAACAACTTGCCAGCCTTACATTATCTTAAATTGTGTTTCTGAAGAAAGAAACACATATATTTTTTAATGTGTAAAATCCATTTTATATTGGAGCACTACAAGATAAAGCAGACCTGTTTACAAATAGAAAAAAAAGTTCCCAAAATTTCTTGTGCATAAAACATAATATGAACTGAAACTATGACACTGTGCTAAAAGACCCCTCTTCTGTAACGCTGAGGTATTTCTACTAACTCTTTTTAATTTGTCCATTTTGGTATCAAAGATGTACAATTTGAACACCTGTGTCAAATACCCTCTTCATTTTCTGCTTCTTTCTGATTCACATCTGAGTTCGATGCCTTTGTTTCAATTTTGACACTTGAAATGTGTCTTTGGTGCCTTTCTTCCAATAGGTGAGAACATTCAGACACAGCAGTAATGATAAACAAGCCATTATCAACTCCATCTCTCCTCTTGACCAGTTTTTGATTTATGGTCTTAACAGGTGATTCTTGGTCTAATGAAGTTTCTAATTTATAACCTTCTGGTAATCCACATTTAAGATAAAAACCCTAATTAGGAGGTCTTAAATTCAGGGCATCCATTTCATCTTCTCTCTTAATTTCACGGTGGTTGTCCTTCATACCAGGACATCCTTTCCTAGGAGAGCCAGTTTAGCTCCTTCAGGGTTTTTTTCCAAATTCCTGTTACGCATTTCACTTCATAAAATTCTTCCATATCTTCTTTTCCAGAAATTCTTCCTCACACAGATGTTTCTTCAGAGTCCACCACACCTTTACCATTTTTTGCAATATGTGGTGATGACTGATGCATCACTGAATGATACCACTGTATCTACCTTTTCCTTTTAGGTTGCTCATTTATGCCTTCAGGAGTCCTCTCACTGCTGGTATATATTGAGTATGGTTTTATTTCATGCAGGAGCACATCCACCCCCTCTAGTAGTGGAAAACTCCTTGATATGTCTTTGGTCATCACAGTCCACAGAACAGATATCCGTCTCTCTGATCACCACATATTGCAAAGCATTTCCTCGCAATCGCTAGTAAATTTAAACGTTATCATAAGAACTAAAACCCCCCACTCATAATGTATGGTGGAAAAAGATGAGAACATTCAAGGCAACTGATAAGGTCTCATGTCCCTTCAAAACTAGGAAATACTCCACGTTAACTGTCTGTGTGATCTTGTGTTGTAGAGCATCAGGCACAATACACAGAACACAATTCTATAACTCTGAACTCTTTGAGCTACTGCTGAATCTAAAATCAAAACATATCAGGTTGGACAATTTTGTCTGTCACCATCACTTCTGTTTAACTGCCCACCCGGACACTCCCAAATTCCTCATCTTTGCCAGCAATCTTTCTCTTATCCTCCCCAATACTCAAGACCCTAGCTGAAAACACCTCCTCATCTTTTCTCTCTTCTTCCAACTCATCCAGTCTTTCAAATACTTTTTGAACATTTTTTTCATACTCTTAGGGTACATCTTTTTTTACTGTCACTATAAATAATCAAATACACATTGCCTTGGTCTTCTCAGAGCAAACACTTCTGTATCTTTCAACCCTTGAAAATAGGCATTGTATCTTCTTGGTCTATTAGATGAATTATACTAATTATATTCTTTCTCCTCTGTTCTAAAACATAAGATTTAAGACTATTTTATTTACATATTTAAGTAATAAATTAAATAAAATATCTTCTAGTTGTTTAAACTTGATCTTACCTTTTAATTTTTCAGTTTTTCCAGTCTCTAAACTTCACCTACCTGCTTGTCTATTTTTTCCACCACATCACTTTCAACAGTAAATACCTTGTTTTCATGAACGTTTCAGTCCTTCCTGCAGTTTAGCAGCTGGGAAACAACTACTTAAGTTAGAATGGTTAATATAAATACATTTAGTATTAAACTAGTTGTAGCTATAATGATCTTACCATAAAAGAAAACCTACTCAAATAAAGACAAGGTGTCTTCCTATAACTGCATCAGTTAGTGTCGTTGAGAGTCGAGGCCAAATTTTCAAGAATGAGGGAACATGTGTCCCTGAAAGCTCATGTGCTTATTTTTTTTCTCTGTTCTAATGTTAAAAGGAGCATTTGTGTTCATTCAGAAAAACCCAATTAAATATTCTTAAATTGTGCCTGTGGTTGCTGCTGTCTGTTCCACCCATGAGTTTACTCACTGCAAAGCAATGTATCCCAGAAAGCTGTTGCAGGTAGTTTTTAAAATGGACCTTGTCAAAGTCATATAATAACAGGATTTTGTAACTTTGCTGGAATCTTGCCTGTTTAACTTTTTTCTTTGTTGTTGCAGGGAAGAGGAAGTGGTAAGGGAAGTAGGATTTGCTGCTTAGCTTAATCTGGTGTTTACAATACATTAAATTTCACTGCTATTTAAATCAGAAAATACTTTTTAAAAATCATGTAAGATTTGGGTGGTTTTTTTCATTTTATTTTATTAATTTTCATGCCATTCAGAACTTTAAAGCTCTTTTTGTTGGAAACCTATAATGTGTTTACCAACGTGCCTTGAAATGGGTAAATCAAAACTTCTATTGGTATGGAATTACCTAAAATAGGAAATTCAACTCCTATTTTAAAGAAGTTTTAACCTTCTTATTTTAACCTGCTAGAGGCTAAGCTTTTCTGAGTAATAGGTAGCAATCAAGTTGTATAAATTAATTTCCTATTCCATTTTCATGGAAAATGCCAAAAAAATTGTTCAGATGTAAACTTACTGGTATGTAAATACTTCAACTTCTTACTTGTGTCAGTCCTCTATTCATGAAAGACAGAGAAGCAGCAGGAACTGAGTGAAGGCCAACACAAGCGGCTGGTTAAGCTGCTCACTAATACCTTTTCGAGGGCCTAAGTGTCAATTTCCCAATAGACAGTTTTTTTTGGGTCTAAATGTTGCAGCTGTTTGACCTGATAAAATTGGCAATCAGAATATAGAAAACTGAACTAAACAAGAGAATTTTAGATTCTTGTGCCCTTTGAAAGACTGGGAAAACTGTAGGGATTTGACAGAGTAATTTACCTGCACAGTTTTAATTCCTGATTCTTACTAAATCCTGTCTAAATCCTAAACATTCATCTTCTGCATAATTCCTTTCACTTTCACTTTTTATATATTTTTATATTCATTCCTTGACATGCTTTTCATAAATTTTAATGACAATTCGCAATATACCGAACTAATATTTGAAATTTCTTAGTGTAACTTTCATCGTACACTTTGGATAGATACCTTAGCTTTTAATATAAGCTTTTGAAAAGTATCCAGTCTAATCAAGCTTGACTTCCTCAAAGGTCCAAGGATTCATTCCATAGGCTTTAAACACTTATTTAAGGACCAACACAAGCAGCCTTTGGAAATTCACAATCACCACTGACATTCTAGAAAAAGTGTGCAGTAATGGAAAGCACAGAAAATACATCAAAAGTAATGTTTTGAAAACCTATTTTGAAATTCTAAAGTAAGCGACTTCATTATCAGAATCCATGCATTTTCAAAGAATCCAACCCAAGCCTTTTTAAAGTTTGGATTAATCTTCTTGTGATTCAACCCCAGCCATTAACTAAGTACCACGTAGCTGCTCCCTCACTACTCACCCACCCACCTGCTAGAATATGATAGGGTACAAGGAAGAGCATAAAACCTCTGTGTTGAGATAATATCAGTTTAACGGCAGAAAAAAAGTAATACATTAATTAAAAAAATAATAACAGTAACAGTAATAATAATGAGAGACAGAGGAGCAGAGCCCGCGAGAGGCGAGCGATGCGCAGTGCCGTGGTCACTCAGCACCTGCTGACCGATGCCCAGCCCGTCCCCCAGCAGCGCCCAGCCCCTCCCAGCCAGCTCCCCCAGGTCTGTGTATGGAACATCCCCTTGGCCAGGTCGGGTCAGCTCTCCTGGCCATGCTGCCCCAGCCCTTGTGCACCTGGTCACTGCGGAGCATGGGACACTGAAGTGTCCTGGATTTAGGGTGAGCACTTCTGAGCAGCATCCCAAACATCTCGGTGCCACCAGCATGATTCTCACACTGAATGCAAAGCACAGCAATGTACCAGCTACCGGGATGAGAATTAAAGTCTACCCCAGCTTAAATCTGGTCATATCCAATTTGAAAATAATAAGGAAATTTTAAATATAAATAGTATAACTCCAGTGGGTTTGATTTTGCCCAATTTAAGAATATTGATAGAGAAAAATAAATCTTCCAAGACACTATATATCACTAAAGAGCTAGGAATATCTTCTACATGCACAATGTTGTAAATTTTTTTTTATTCCTAACTAATATTTTCTCCTTAGTTATGGTTATTTTTATTGACTGGCAATGAGACTAAATGTAATGCTGGAAAATGTAGAGAAAATTTGTTTATGACTTCAGCTAATGAGACGTGAAGTATATGATGTGAATACAATTTTTTTTCTGCATCTCAGTGCATCATTGCAGAATTATTGAGAAAACAAATATAATCATGGAATTGAATTAGAAAATGACATAAGTGGTTCTATATCCTCAAATCTTGAGTGTCTATAAAATTATGATTGAAAACATATAATGTATTTTTTTTTTATTCAAAATTATTTTCTCTTTCTGACTTTTTCCCTAGCCTCTGCGTCCTAAGTAGGCTTTTGTTTTTAGTGTCTCTAAATCACTAATTTGCTTGTGCTTTTGAGATACTAAACAAAAATTTGCTATTATAGAGTTCCAATAGTTCAAATAGCTTTCTGTTTCCATTTCATTTTGACTGATTTAATGGTGGATCTAAGGAAATAATTTTCTGTGTATACCAAAGTGTTAAGGTGAAGACAAAGGCACTATTCAACTTCCATAAAACCAGTTGATGGGCCAGATGTAAAATCAATTAACTCTGGTGAAGTATAACCTTGTACGGGTTGCTATAGTTCTCATTCTCAGCAAGATGAGCCTGGTTGTTGCTTCTGTTTCAGCAGTGTTAATAACAAAGTTATAAAACTCAAATGATGAGGGAATCCGCAGAAGTTTGGAGTTCAGACAAATATTTGAAGGGTCAGATATTTATTGCATTTTTTCAGCCTATGAAAATCTTGATTTGATTAACAGCTCACCATTTCCACATGGCTTAAATCTTCCATGATGCATCTTCATTGTTCACCCTTAGTGTTCGTTTCTGTTCTTTGAGATTTTTGGGGGGGCGGGGGGAGCAGGAGGGAAGGGGGGAGTGGAAAGTCACATGGCAACAGCATCCCTCTCAAAATCAGCTTGCAGATACCTTCAGCATTTTCATCGCATACTCCCTATCACTCTTTCATGCCCTTTAAGCATGTGGGTATTTCTCGCCATATTTTAAATAGCCTTTCTTTTTGTGCTTCAAGTTGCTTGTAAGTATTTCTCTTAGAAGTAAAATTACACTGAATCCAGCATAACATTTTCTCAATTACAAATTGTTTTATTTGATCATACTTTTCTTATCTGTAAAATGTCTGGATCTGAAATATTTTGAAAGAATATCTGTAATAACAGTCATCATCTCCTCCTACCTGCATGTTCATACTGTGAGATTACTTAGTATCTCCTTTATATGAAATGTATAATTTTCAGGCCCTAGTTCAATATGTGTCTAACCCAAAATGTGTGAATTTTCCTAACGGTGATAACAGAGGACATTAATTTAATGTTTTTGAAGATATGTATCTCCATAGACCCTTCCTTGAACTTTGCTCTCATTGAAATCACCCTGCTGATTTCAGGAAGAGCAGAAACAGGTTTATTAGCAGGGAGTGTCCCAGTGAAAATAAATGCACTTGCTTTTTCTAAAATAAGCAGAGTGAAAATGTTTTCAGAACTACAGTACTTCTTGTAGAAAACTCTTTGGGAAGTTGACCAGCATTGATAGAATTACTGGGTTTGCTTTTCTTTTATGAAAGAGAATAGGCTTAGAGACAGAAAACGTGATTTATGTGCAAGATTTGCCCCTTCTGCAGTCTATGCTGGAAATACTATTGACATCTAGAGAATTATTGTCGGTATTGCCTATTTTCTTGAAATGAATTAGAGAAGCTAATAAATAATAAAGATTATATCTCTTTCTTTAGGAAAATTAAAATTTACTTTCTTCTAAAGTTTAACACAAGGAAATGTATAGTGTTTTTAAGGACATCTAAAGCCACTAAAATAAATGTAAAGAAATCAAAGCAACCATGTTTATCAGAATGCAGCTTGTATATTTTCTTGTAAATTATACTTAAGGTCTATTTTTCCTAATAGTTGTCTAAATTATAAAAAAAGCAAGAACCAATATTTTGTTTTTTCTTCTTTTTATTTTTTAAGGGTAAAAATATTTCTTGATAGCTCTTTTAGGATTTTAGTCAACAGATCTAGGAAGAAATTATTCTCTTCATCCTGCAAAATGCAAGAAACATTCCTTCTTAGAAAACAAATAATTCCTCATTTACTATTTTAAACTAGAAAAGAATTATCCAGATTGTTATCTTGTACCACAGACTTCTATAAAATTGTGATTAAGTTTCTTCTTGATCATTTCTACTTGCTTAAGTTAGACAAGTAAACACTAGAAAAATTAAAATTCCACCTGGCATCTTCCATCCTATCTTGTTCATTTGGGGGGCAATTAAAATTTTATGCAGTTTAGGAAATATTTTCCTTATTCTAAGAAGTACTTCCAGCTGTTATTTTGTCAAAATTCACAATAACACTTTTCTCAACATTTGCACCAAGTAAATACTGATCTAATGTGAGATCAGTGTATTAGGGCTGTTAAGGATCATGCAGAATAGAAAACTCTGTAATAAGCGAGACCATAGAATTTTTTTTTAAAGAAACCAACTTACTGATCCATTTGGCACTAGTATAAACAGATGAATTTTTACACTAACTTGTGAAAGTAGCTCTGCAAAGCAATTTTGAATCAAATTACAGATTTTCTTCAGGAATTTGAAAGTCCTTATTCAAAAATAGATTTCTTATTGACTTCAATGGGACCACAAAAGATGTACTAGCGCTTCCAATTTTACTGTGAAAAGAGAAAAAGCAGAGAAAACAATTATGTAATATACATAGAGAGTAAGCAACAGAGAAAAGAGGAATATGAAATGTTTAAATGGACAAATGCAGGAGGACTTTGTGCTGTGTAAAGAATTAAAGCTGAAATGAAAACATCCCTATTGATTAGATTGAGAAACCTGGTGTTTGTGAAAGAAGTCCAAATTTTAAAAGCAGATTTTGTTACAATTATTATTAAAATTTGTATTTGGAGAAGGGAATAAGTTATATACTCTTATTTTTATTGTAGCACCCTATAAAAAGAATGACAATCATCCCCTTTTATTAAGAAATGTATTGATTCCATCGAGGAAACTTTTTTTGGTAGGGATTTTTCCAGTTGTATGTGTTCGCTCCCATAATTTATAAAAACTACACCATCAGAAAGCCTCCTAATAGACAATCATCCATTTAGCACATTAACATGTACACTAAGAGTTACTATCATCCTGTATACTTGACAATTCACAAGGAAATATTTCAGAAGGTTGAAGTACAAAATTCTTCTCGATATAATAAATCAATCATATTTGTTTAATTAATGCATACTGCTCATATGAGTACATATCATATGCACGTTAAGAATAGTTTCAGAATTCTCATATGATTGATAGTCAAACAAAAAAAGCCACCCAAAATGCAGTCTAGAAGTCTCATGAACATATAAATTTATTCTCAGTGTGGTCTTCTATTTATGTGTTGATTATATACAAATTATTTGATGTGTTTTGTTTATTGATTGTACAGGAACTCCCCATTTCTAACACGAATAGCTGGCATTTAAAATGTCTAAATACTTAATTAAAATATATCATGACATGTAAAGATTTCAGAATTCATTACTGTGTTTCAAAATTCCATGGTGAGCCAGGGAAAATGGTATGTTTTAATATGCTTAGTGTTTTTTAATTGAAGAATTATCTAGATAATAAGGAATGGTGCCTTTAATGATGCAGTCAATAATAACATCAAAAGTTTTATTGATTATTCTTGAACAATTGCCTGCAGCTTGTACATATTTCTCATACTAATAAAACAGTTTCAGTGTGTACAAAGTGTAAGGAGCACATCATACTTTTTTCCTGTGCAATATTTATGTGTGCCAAAAATAGAACAGACCTCCATCTACAAATGAATCCATCTTTCAGACTAAATCTTAATTAAATGAGTGTGTGAACGAGCAATTCTGTGTGTGGGTGTCATGCATACTCTCAGAAGACTTCATATACAGAACTATCATGTATCTATCTATATATCTATTTATATTCATATATCAACTTTTTTCTTTTTTTTTTCCTTTTTTGACGGTGGGCAGATCAAAATGACACATGATCATTAAAACCTGCTTGGGACAATGGAGGGATTTCAGATTTTTTGCAGAGTGACAAGAAATAGGGAAATGACCTGAATGTATGCAATGCTTAAATGTTGTCAGATATTCATCATATTTATATGCTTTGCTGCCTCTTTGCTCAGGGTGATTTAATACTACATTAAAGTAGAACCTGGGAGGACATCATAAACAGCTCTTGTTTAAAGGGCATTGTGAAGGAGAGCCTTTAATCTGATTGATGAAATAAATGGAAAGTAATCTATCCTCTATTCAACAGCTTGTTGATGATATGAAAGAATTCCTACTGAAGCAAGCAGAGCTTTAAAGAGAAAGACCTCTTTCATCCTGTCAGCCTCTCATTTTTAGAAAAAGTTAAGTTTTTCATCATGGTTCAGGGGAGTTCTTGTAAAACGTTCATTGAAAATTTAAGAGCAATTACAGTGTCAGACAGCTAGAAAAATTGCTTTTACTGAGTGAGAGTTCTCTGACAGATGCATTGTGGGAGAATTGATTCTTTCTAAGGGATAAGTGAATTGTCATTGTTAGTCTCTTCTCATGACATCTAGCTAGATGTCATCTGCTTTGTAACAGAAGATTTGAATCAGACAACTGTACTCAACACTAGACAGTGTCTAGATTAGTTCAGCAAAGAAATAAGCCTGTACTCTGCATGGCATCAACTGAGCTTTTAAAGATTATGGATGAGCAAAGGTTTGAGAAAAAAAGTTTGAAAAATCAAAACCAAAGCTTTATAGCCACTTCAGAAAGCCTGGATGTTTAACCTGAAAGGAAGTCTGTCAAATCCTTGAGGAAACCACATAGAGAAAGATCAATAGAATACCTACTGGCTCCATTAGCTTGATGTAAAAAGGGGAAGAGGGAAACCAGCTCTTCCACAAGAGGAGATACATTATTCCAGGGATTAAGCGGGATCAGTTCTCTTGCAGAAAAGAAGACAAGAAAAAGAATGAAGATTCTTGGTGGGCCAGAACTGGAGTGAAAGGGCTTGTCAGGTAATCTAACTGATGATAAGAGAGCAGATTATTGAATAGGAGGTGTCTCTAATTAGGTGTTCATTAGCATAAGGGTAGGTGCCAATTCTAATCTTGAGTTAGCAGCAGAAAATAGGCTGTCATTCACTCTTCAATCCCTGAGTTAGCTTCTTCATACTATATCCTTGCTGAATCCAGTTCTCATTTTTATGTGTTTTTTTTGTTTTGTTTTTGTTTTTTGTTTTTTTTTTTTTTGTGTTTGGACTGCAGAGATACCTTTGGTGCGTATGAATGTCATTGACATTTTCCCAAAATAGAACTGTCAAATTCATTAATATTCACAGTATTAAAATGTTATATTGTTTGAATATAGTGTGCATGTATGTGGTTAAAAAGAAAGGTATGTAATTTTAAAAATAATAATGTTTCAATCTGAAAGCTTCATTTCAGTTGCTGAAACTGATTTGACTGTAAATTTAGATCAAAACAAACAAAAAAAAAAAAAAGGAAGCAGCTAATTCTACTTTAAATAAATTCACAAGTATCAATTTTTTTAAAAATAATCATCTAAGATATTCTCCACTTCATGCTTAGACCAGTTTACTCTTCACCAGCTCAAATTTTGGTAATATTTTGTGGCCAAGATTTAGCCAATATCAGGCTTTTATATTTTGCACTCCTTATTCTGTGCACTTCATATATTTGAAGGAATGCATGTAGACTTTCATTTAAACACTGAGCATTTCTTTAGTTTCTCAGGAGTTAAACAATGATGCATTTTTAGTTCTTTATATGTTCAATTATTTAATCCATTAATATGAATGACATTATCATTTAGACTTAAATAAACTTGCTCCCCTTGGAGTGTTTCTATTTATTATTATATTTCTCTTGAAAGGTTTGGTAGGATGGCTTGCTGTTTTAAGTGGAAATAAACATAATTTTTCAGCTTTGGGAAGTATAGGCCTGAACTAAACTGTGTCTCCTTTCCTTAACATGTTTAGAACATCATAAGAGTTTATGTGCCATTAAAATATTCTTTTGAAGCAGTGGAAAAGTAAACTGTCAGGGCATCATTTTCAAGAAGCCACTGATGCTAAAAATCACTGACCTGTGTTAGTTTCAATACTGCTCCTGACATTTTTGCCATTAAGATTCAATAGATCTCTTTATTGATGTCCATAAGGCATTTGGATGAATCAATAATGATGATGGAAAGCAAACTGTAATTCTATTTTTAAAATGCTGCTAGATAGAGCAACACACAAAATTGATGCAAGTTCTTAATAGTTTTCCTTTCAGTATTCTAAAGCTTTTTATTTTCTCCTCAGTGAGTGCCCTTAGATACTGTGTTACAAATGGAATTTGCTCTGTTCTGCTCCTCCAAATAAGAATTTTGCCAAATTTATAGGGTAGCATAATCACAGAATCTTTGACAAACTACAAAAATTGGGAGTTTTTTAAAATAATTTTTTCCAAGTGAATACATTTTTCAAAGTGTTTTCTTACCTAAATTTATTTTTGCAATTTTTAGAACTGTAGGTATGTGGGGACAGATAATAACAAATATTGAAAAAGTACATTTATTTGTAAGTAGCATATAAATCAACTGTCTTTTTTAGTTTCAATTTTACCTTAAGGAAAATTGGGCATCAGTTCTGTTTTGTAATGTGCAATAAATGATATGCAAATTTGTAAGTAAACTGATTTACTGATTCACATTAAGAAAATGATCCAGAATTCAGTAAAGCTAATGTGAGTCTCTACTGCTTTCACTGCATTTTGACTGAGCCAAATTTAAATGTCATGAACAAGATTACTTCTAAGCACTGTTTTTTGGGTTTTTTGGTTTTTTTTCTCACTCCAGATATGGTGTTGCAGTTAGGAGAGAGGGATTGTTTTGAGATTTTGGCTTGTGATATTTCTGAGAGTAATATTTCTATTTTTGCTGAAAATTACTAAATTAAAAAAGGCTGTCACATATACAAGTATTAAAATATTTATCTATAGCAAAATAAAAATATTCAGTTAAATGGGTGTTACTAGCATAAAAATTCACTACAATTCAAGGAATTTTGGGTTTGGAGTATTCTTTTAAATATATCTAGACAAAGATCTATTTATCCCAAACCTATTTATTCCAAACCTTTTCAATAAAAATAATGGCAAAGTAAGACCAGTGAAATACTATCTTTACAAACATAATACATAGTCTTTAGGAAATCACAGCTGAGATTATTTCTCTTACTGATTTTTCTCATTTCCTGGTAATTGTACCTCCAACAACATCTCAGCTTTGGAGAAATTGTTCAGAGGAAAGTTTTAAGATGAAACACATTTTTAAAAAAAGAAATATAATTGAAAATTTAATATGCGTTCTCCAGTTCGTGACAGTACATTTTTAATCAGTTATTTCACATGAGGGTTTTTCTGTTTCTTATTGATCTTGTTTCAGACCAGATCCTTGCTAAACATGTCAGAATAACCCAAGTTTTGCTTTATTTTGTCAGAGTTTCTTTTCTGACAGATTATAGTAATATTTTTTTACTTCACATAGCAGTTTCACTAATTATGCCTAGATGGACTTGCTATTTCCTTTTAGAGACTTTTGCAGTCCTGGTATTTGTTTTCACGTATCATTGTGTTATACAGTTAATGAAATTATTTACTCTATATCTATCAAGTAGTTATCAAATACTGCAGCAGAAACACTAACTTTTGAAAAGCAGTCCCTGTGTGTGTAATTGCAAAGAAACAAAAGGAAGTTTATTAAATAGTTAAAGTTGGAATATATGGTTTCGTTCTGGTATTTAACTGCCAAAGTTGAATGTGATGGAAGGCATCTGTGGCTGTGTTTGTGTAAGGTTGTCTTTAGTGGCAGAGTGTATTATCTAGTGTCACTTTATGAAACTTTCAGTGGTACAGCCTTTTTCTTTTCCAGTATGTGTGCAAGAATTACTTTAATCTTTTTTCTCTATGAGAAAAGATAAATATTATCTGCTGTATATACCTGATGAAACACTTATCTTTTTGATAATTAATGAACCCATTTTAAGTCCATGTTATGCTATCCATCTTTTGCGGTACTGAAATGGATGACAGTGTGATTATGTCTTTGAAAGATAAGTAAATGTGTGTGCTCTTAGATCATCAGGCTTTTAAAATACCAGGAAAGTAGAAGTATACCAAAACTGGGAGTATTCCTTAATCTTGACTTATAATACAGAGTGGTTTGTTCTTTCATTTTAAAATGTTCATTTTCTTGCACTACATACACACACAAGATTTCAAAGGCCTCTGCAAATGTTTGTATTAATATTTTACAATTCATTTATGACTTTCCCCTGTATAGCACAAAATAATATCTATGCAATATATTGAATATTACATTATTGAACACTGATTTCTATACATTTGACATAAAAGAAAAGAAAAAGTCAGTAAGAAAGGAATAATGCTGTGTCTTATGCGAGAATTCTCAACACCGTTGTCAAGTTAAGCTTTGAATTCTATTTCAGTGTTCTTGTCAACATAAACTGGGTTGCAGAGACACACTTAGAATTATAATTGATGGGTTTCTCAAAAATACCTTTGTCAGTTAAGAAAAGTATAAGCTTTGCATTTCATTATAAAAGCGTATTTTTAAGAAGTCAAACAGATCCTCTTGAGTGTCTTAAATCGTGTAATTTTGGCTGTTTGTGTTACAATATGGAATAATGTCCACTTATCTCATTTATCACAGCTTCTGAAACAGCTTACACTATAAATTCTGTTTATTAAGGGCAAAATTATACTGTCAGATTCACACATGCTTATCTTTGAAAAGTGACTTACAGACCACACTTTACCATTTTAAAGGAGGAAAAAAGAATATAAATTGGAAGAGGTCAGTGGACCTCTGGATGCTTGATTCTCCTGTACACGAGTAAAAAAGCTGCTGCAGCTTGGAGGCAGTATATAACTACACGTAGGCAGAGAATTTAAATTAGAGCAAATCCAGGGTCGTGTCTTTCAAAATTATGTCTGCATTTTCTGACTCTACATTTCTATCAAACAAAAGTCCATGCCTCAGAAGGTTGTTATGTTCTAAGACCACACAAATCCAAACTTGGAGCTTAATTTAAAAAAAAAAAAAGTATTAAATTACCTACAGCTTTCCAGAATGAACTCTAGAAACTTAAAGAGTTGCCTTTTCATAAGGTTCCTCCACTGACTATTATTTTCTGATTCTTGTTACTGCATATGAGAAAGTGCCAGAACATCCTGTCTGAAGGTACTTGGAACCTTCTGTATTGAGATTAATTTTGTCTTGACTCTTGGCTGTTTGTCAAAAATATAGTACATAACTACAGACAGTACATGATCTCGGGTATTGCTTTGTTACTTATGACAAGGGATAATTAGGAAACACATAAAGTTACAACCATGTTTACTTAGAATGCATACGTTGTCATGAAATATGAATGGTAATGATCATCAGAGTAATTTCTATATCATATTATCAAAGATGGAAAGAAAACCAACCTTTGTTGTGGACAAAAATTCCTTTCAAATGATTATTTGTTTACTTAATTCCTTAGCCAATTAAAAAGTATAGTAGTGTATAATTTAACTAACCAGTCTATAGAAATACTTCCATGTGCTAGTGGTTGTTCCTTCCCCGAGCTAAAATTATGGTATTTTGAAAAGTATAGATGACTGATTTCAATTCCTTAAGTTAAATTCCTAGATTCTCAGTATGGTTCCTATGAATTAAACTGTAAGAAAGATAGTTAACTAAATATTTTGGATGAATGTTAACGGTAATGCAAGAAAATTTAGTTTTATGAAAGTTATCTAGTACACCCTTCTCTATTTTATGCCAAGTTGGCAGTTCGAGTTGTTTGCACGTACTCTGATTTAACAACATCCTTAAAAGGTGGAGCAGCCTGACCAGGACTCAGCAAAAGCAGAAAATGATATATTTGCTTTGATTCCTCCACAAAACAGGTCTTTGAATAACACTTTGCAGCCATTAATCTTTTCAGTTAGGTTCTATTATAAATCGCTTCTTCAATATGCAGAGCCTTTGAAGACCTGGGACATTTAAATTAAAAACATAAAAGATTGGACTCTGGTGGTTATTTTCTCTAGAGATCAGTAGCAAAATAATTAGTCTATTTCTCGATTGACAAATATGTTCCTACAGGAACATGTGCTCTAACAAGTAAAAAAAGTCATTGTCAAAAATGTTAATTGCGCGTGTTTGCTAAGCATATTTTGTTTTAAAGGGACAACATTTTACAATTGCATGAATTCTTCAGAACAGCAAACCTATTCCTAGAAATACAAAAATCTCCTAAAAAAAGCAATCACTGAGGTTCTAACTGAGTGAATCTCTTTCTCTGGGGATACAAAAAAACCATCCAGATGCAATCCCGCACAATGTGCTCTAGGATGGCCTGCTTGAGCAGGAAGGTTCGACCAGATTAGCCACTGTGATCCCTTCTAACCTGACCCATTTTGTGATTTATTTAACTATTTACGCCAGCAAAGCTCATGATGACTACACCTTTTGCCTCCAGCTCTATGAGTTTATATTGTGTACATGGTAACTGAATCTAATTGAATGTGTAATTGATTTCTGAAATGCCAAAAATTTCTTCAAGGTATAAATTGCAGCTATTTAATGAATTTATTTATTCTTTACATTTTCCACTATTTGTATTTTCTGTCTCAGTATGGTTCCATATAGATGAAATCTTCAGCTGAAATTCTGAGTCACATTAAGACAGTGTAACTGAAATTATTGAACTCATGGAGTGAATGTGTACGTGCTTATCAATATGTGCTGGGAATTGCGACTTCTGTGTAGGCTGAAACTTTTCAGAATTTACATGTGGTTCTGTCATTGTGGATTTTTTTCTTAGAAAAGCAGATTTCATTCATTTTGATTCTAAAAACTACATTTGTTGTCATATTTCTATTTCTGAACTGTTACAGTTGGGAGCTCCTTGGCCTTCTTGGTTGAAACTTTTAATCTCTTGAAGCACATAGTCTGACCATCACTATCACAGTATATTATTTCAAAACAAGCCTGATTTATTCATTTTTAAAATTCACAAAATAATAAGTAATTATATTAACATCACATGTCACTCTCTGATGTGATTTATTACTATTTAGTCTTTTGAACAAATAAAACAGAGGAAAGGATTCCATTTTCCTCTTTACTATGCATAGTCCTCTCACTACTCTGAACTAGGAAAGTTCAGCCATAACGCTTGCCCATGGTACAGCAGTTCAAAATTCAAATATTGAGTGTATTACAGTATATCAGGTCAGGTATCAATCTGCTAAAGTTTGGTTCACTAGCCATGAAACAGCAAACAAACAAAAATTCTTTTGCATGGGTTTTCCAAATAGGGATACATATTCCTGGGCGGTTGTGTTTTGCCTAAATCAGGGGCGTTTGAGTGCAGACAACCTCTTCTTATGCAGCTGGAAATCACTTAAAACAATTGCATGCCTTATTTTATAATCTTTATGATTATGCATGGTTACTCAAATTAATATTCAACAATATACAAAAAATATATAACAATAGGAAAATCTGAACTGAGGCAGATTCAGGCAGAATACAAATGTTTTCAACACATGCTGAAACACATTTCCATGCAGCTTTGTTAACAGATTATTAACCTTTTTCTGATAAAGTATAAAATTATGTACTACTCAATCACAATAAAATGCATTACAGACATTAGAGTCATGCATTTTTTTCAAATAATATCTCACATCATTTATGTAGACATAGAGTGAACATGAGTGCCCATAAACAAAGGCTAACATCAGCTAGATGTTACAACTAGATGATACACTCAAAAAAAAAAAAATACTAAGAAAAGTACAACAGTGACACAAAATTTTTTAAAACTGTAGCTCAGTCAGATGCTACGCAGCACCATTATGGTCACTACATGAGGAAAACCTATTTGGTTACCAGGCACTTTACTTGTGTGTTTTGTTACTGGCTCGAGTCAGGCAAGAGATCTTTCACTCACTAATGCAACACCTGTTGCAATGCTAGTCATATGACCAAACGGCAACCTTGTTTTTCTGTCAGTTTTACTAGAAAGAAAAGCGGAAAAAAGGAATAAATTGAGGTTTCAGGAAAATTAATTGTGTGGTGTTTTAACCAGACAAATAAGTGGAGGTTAGAATGGCAAGCAGAGAAAGGATTTTTGCTTTGTATAAATGGCATAAAAGTGAACTAAACAAAAGTTTCTCATTACACCCTCTTCCCCATCCCCATCTCCCTCAAAAAATGACACAAATTATAGCACTTATTTACCTTATCAGAAAGTTTATGGGTTTTTCTGTGATTATGATTAGTCTTTAGCTCAGCAGATATTTCTGAATATCAGAAAGTTCCTATCCCTGATTCAGTTAAAATGGAAAATTCCTTTGAAAAGTCTGAATAGAAATACTTTGATTTCCGTTTTAGTTCACTTGTCAAGAGCAAAGAGAGTGTTGCCATTCTTGTACTTTAAGGATGGGAGGTGTCACATCTGACAAGCAGAAATAGATTGGAAGTAAGTCCATTAATATATCTAAAATAATTTTTTAAGTGATCATTTTTAATATACACGAGGGAGTTACACCTACACATTCAGGGAAGAATATACTCACTTTGAATGTGGCTCATGTCCCACTTCACTGCACGTAAGTCCTTTCTGATTTAAATTATTACTCCTCCAATCTTTTTCATCCATGCCTGAGATATTTTAAAGTTCAGTCCAGCAAAGACTTTTGACCAATACCAATTGTGCTTGGAGAAAATTGTGTTTAAAAATGACAAAAGGTCTAACTCTGAACTCTTTAATAATATATAAATAATTTATGAGTTTATTCTCTGGCTCAAAAGTGACAAATTTTTAACAAAAATATTGACATCTCCAGAGCATTAACCCATGTTCCTAGTTTGTGCATCTGATATATAACTTTGAGCCAGTCACTTTACTATTTTTCTTGTGTATTTAGACTATAAGCTTGTAGGGAAAGAGATTGTCTGAATGCAAATTTTACAAGGGTGCTCCAACTGCAAATGTACTTTAGCTCCAACATACAATTTCAGTATAATAATCCATAAAAATATACCAAGTAAAAAGCAATATGAGTAAGCTCTGATTCCAGAATGAAGAGAATCACCTACCTTTAGAGGCCTGTAGGCAGTGGCAGCACATCCATACTAAAACCTTCTGCCTCATAGTAATGAGAGATAACAGAGAGATGAAATTTGTCCCCATGCCTATAAGATATGAAGTACAACCTGGCCTCACACAAAATTGCTGTGCCTCTATATAGGACAGCTCTCTTTGCTGTAAAAAATACTATAGCTATTAATTCATTAATCTTCTACATTCTGCATTTTTAATGGGCTTCATATTGATTTTTTATTACTGTTGGAAAGGACCCACTCATAGAGCAGAGGGTTCAAAAGAAGAATGTGGTTTAAACAGGGCTATGAAACATGAGAAAATATCCTGAACTGTCCTTTGCCATTCCTAGCAAAAAAAGACAGCATTGTCTATGGGGAACTTCTTGCTCAGCTCCTTTATGAAACTGTTTGTGCTAAATTCTGTTGTTGACCTTGGAAATTCTCTGCATGCATTAAAGGGTATTGTACAAAGAAATTACTCCCAAAGGCTTTACTTTCTTACTTTTCTATGCCTTAACCTTTGTTGTCCTTTTATTTCCTTTTCTCCTATCATCTGAAGGTTTTGATGTCCCCTTGTTAACCTTCTCTTTCAATATAAATTCTGCCACATATTAAATATAGGTTAAAAAATTCTAATGTAGTTATGCCTATTACTGAGAAAAACAAATGCCAGAATTTTTTATCTATGAAACAATTGGTTAACCTCCTAGTATACATGCATTGTATGCAGTGCTGTGTTTCATTACCACAATCTAATTTTTAAGAAATTTGAAATCCTTTACTGTGCAGCATTCATTCTCAGTAAATTAGAAAGTGTTCACCATTTACTTTAGACTTATTGCCTATGTATGGTCTTAAGAAATACTTCCAGTGTTCAAATTCCGCTTTTAAAATAGAACTTTATAAACTGAAAATGATTGGGNTTATACATTACTGAGGTCTACCCTGAGCTGCTTCTTCAGCGTGAACTATCCCAGCTCTCTCAGTCTTTCCTCATAGGAAAGGTTCTCCAGTCACTTGGTTTTTTCACGCTTCGCTGGTCTCTCTCTGGATTTCCAGCTCACTTTTGTGCTAAGGAGCCCAGACCTTCATGCCAAAGTTAATGAAATTTTCAGTATATGGAGCCTTCACACAGGCAGTGGAAGAATCTAAGCAACAGTTTTTCAAGGATTTGTGAAGAGCTGCTTTAAATACATTTCTAGCTAATATATAGGNAAAATGATTGGGATTGAGAGAGATGTCTAAATACCTTCTGGTCTAGCTACCCCACTCAAGCAGGGTCACTCAGAGCCAGTTGGCCAGTTCTGTGTCCAGACGGCCTTTGAATGTCTCTGTGGATGAAGAATTCACAACCTTCCTGGGTAAGCTTTTCCTGCCACCCTCACAGGAAAAAAGTGTTACCCGATTTTCAGGGAGAATCTCCTATGTTTCTCTCTATGCTTCTTGCCTCTCACCCTTATGGTGGCTAGCACAGCTGAGCCTGAGTCCACCCTTTTTGCATCCTCCATTCAGGTATTTTTATACATTACTGAGGTCTACCCTGAGCTGCTTCTTCAGCGTGAACTATCCCAGCTCTCTCAGTCTTTCCTCATAGGAAAGGTTCTCCAGTCACTTGGTTTTTTCACGCTTCGCTGGTCTCTCTCTGGATTTCCAGCTCACTTTTGTGCTAAGGAGCCCAGACCTTCATGCCAAAGTTAATGAAATTTTCAGTATATGGAGCCTTCACACAGGCAGTGGAAGAATCTAAGCAACAGTTTTTCAAGGATTTGTGAAGAGCTGCTTTAAATACATTTCTAGCTAATATATAGGACCTTGATAAGGATTTAAAGACAGAAGGCAATTTGGAGGAAAGTAAAGTTCATAATTAAGAAAAAAGTAAAGAAAAACCACAATAGCTGAAGGATAAGGTCAGTAATCTGAGGAAATGTAGTTAATCAATAGGCAAGATCTCATTGAAATCAGGCTGTAAAACATGGCATATTACTGAAAGGATCTATATTAAAAATTAACTGCAAGGAATTTTTTTCAAATACAAGAACAATAAGAATCAGATTTTTTTAAAATCACCATGGTTATTTAACAGAATCTAAAAGTCAAAATGGAGTAGTCAAAAACATCGGGAATAAAACCTACAGCCAGAGTAATTATTAGAAAATGGTAAGCAGAAAATGTTTATAAAATCAGAATGATAGAGAAGCAAAAGGGGCTGCAAGTGAAAAAGAACAAAAATTGCAGGAAGAAAAGAGAGTAGAAACACAATGGTCAAAGAACGTTATGAAGAAAATCTAGACGCATTTATATCTCACATAACAGTCTGTTGAGAATGTGTCTGGATAAGATACTTTGGTTCCTCCTGTATATCTATTAATAAACATCCGATTAAATAGATATGTCTAAATTTATAAATCTAATGCCTAGTGTGACCTGCATGCACTTTACATGGAGGAACAATAGAAAAAGGGAGAAGAAAAGGGGAAGAAAATGTGCTTCTTCTAGGCATCATCAGTTATTAAGGTCATATAAAGTTTACTCTAGAATTTATAAACAACTGACCAGCACTATCCCAGTGTTATTAATTACTATCTTCTAGGATGCCAGATTTGATTTCAAAGAACAGAGAAAGAACCTGTCAAAATAATGGTCTGAGTGAGGCCACGTTGAGGTCTACGTGGCCAAATGGCTGAAAGTAATCATTACTTTCATTAACAATTTAAAACATGTAATAAAAGAACAGAAAGAGAGAGGCAGTTTACTGGACAGTAGCAGGATTCAGAAAATCTCAGCTGGGTGGAGAAATGTAAAAAAACATACAAGATAACAAAAAGACAAGATACTGCAATTGGAAAGTCAAATATAGATACAAAAACTAAGGAATTGTTTTTCAACACAATCAGATCGAAAGCCCTATACTGTGATGCAACTTTTAAAAAAAATCCTTTGATGGATTCTTAGCACAATTGTTACCGTAAGAACTGGTTGGTTAACCTTAACGTAGCTAAATCAGCTTCCATCATACCTGCCCATCTTTAGTAACTGCAACCTAAGGTTATCTATTAAAAGGGAAACAGAATACAATGCAAACAATAAAACAACAGAATGATGAATGATAAAATACTGCTGAACACTAAGAATGAAAATCAATTAATTAATCCCATTTTCCCCTTTTTTGGTAGGGCCATATTTAATGAAAACAATTGTAATCTTTCTTTAAATAGTTACTATTTTATCCTCCTCTAGGCATTTAGGGAAGAGGAGAAAAAATTTTTAATTATTAAAAAAATGGTTGATATCGAAAAAGTGTCTTTTAGACAGGATCGAGTATTCAATCCCAAAGGTTGCACCTTTAGGAACATGATGAGAAAACAGAGTTTTAATGGAAACTGCTCTAAGTACAGCAGGTGTTACTAAATATCTGCCAAAATAAATCTCAAAATGCAATTTTTATTATTAATTACTCTTAAACTTACTTCCAAAGGGGTTTTAAGAACCTTACTCAAGGTTTCTAAACCACACAGCATAACTTACAAAGTATGCTACCCTTCAGTCTGTAAATGTCCACCTTTTCTTCATAATTTATTTAATCCATCACTTCAAGTAGCTCAAAATCCTTTAAGTCTATCAAATTTCAAAGGGGTTCTCTAAAAATAATCTTGTCTTTCAAAGTCTTTTTCCTAGAAAATGTCATCAGTGCACAATACATTCTTTTTCATAGTTCCTATATATAAAACAAAATATTTGGAATGATAAGACCCTTAACTTTTCCCATTTTAAATTGAATTAAATTCCACATCCATCCATAACCAAACATTTCTTTTAATCTATTACACTAGCTCTTATTTTAGGCTTGGTCTTTTTTTCGATCATAGATTTGACCGTAAATCAAAATTTTCCTAGATTTTGAGACACGCTTCTTTATCACTCACTATACATTACTGAGGAAAAAAAGCCTGTGATTTCATAATCACTGTTCCTTTACCAGGCACAACCTTTCAAGCAGTACTCTGTTCTACTGATAGAAGAAGCCAAGAATGCCAAATTCTCTTGACTTTCACTCCAAAAAGAATTACAGATGGTTCAGCCCAGACACAAGATTTTCTCCCAATGTGCAGAGCCACTCAGAGCAACATTGTCTGGAAAGTTCTTTCTTTGAAAATGCAGTGCCATAGAAACACAAATGCTGCACAAAAATCAGCCGGTTTCTCTTGAACATTCTGAGAACATAAGAGATATTAGAAATGAGAATGTACCTACCAACCCTTGGGATAAAAAAATTCCATTTTGACATTTTAGGAAAGGAATGTTTTCAACTCTTTCTTTGAATTAGACATCAAAGAGACCTAATTCTACTACAAGAGGTCAAGTGAGATGGCTGGTACATGCTAGAAGGTCTTAACATTAAAAATAAGCAATTTGTTACAGAAAAATTTCTTAAAACTAGGCATTTTTCATTTTAGCAGTAAAATTTATCGGTTTCTCCAAATATTTTTGCATTATTTTTCTTCATGTAAAAACATAAAATGCTCAAGTTTTATCTTTCTGAAACAAAGCAGTCATTGAACTTCTCTAAATCCTTAGTGAAATAGAAAGACATCAAAAATTGAAGAACTAGTTGAGGCCAAAAAACTTGAAATAGAAGACATTATTACAAAAAAAAAGATTGTCATCACAGTAGTATTATAATATATTAATTCATAAATTTGAACTCCTCTGAATTACAGCAAGCAAAGATTTTTGAAAAACAAGTAACAGATGACTAAGATGTCAAATTTGTATATGATTTGCACACAGTCTTCTGAGTTTGTGGCAAGTCTGAAGTTTTATGGAGTAACAACACTTTTGAGATTCTTATGTTTAGAATTAAAAATATAAATATTATCTAGGGATATTTTTGCTTCTTCATTGAAGGAATACAACAAAATTGACATTTAATGAGGCTTAGTGTGCAAATTACCTCATTTATAAATTCTATTGTACGCATAAGCCAGTGTAATATCTATTTGTAACATATACATGTTACATTATATGTAGGATAAGGGAGAGCCTTTTTTCACAAGTCTTTTGGGCTTTAAAACGAAGGCTCATTTTCTTTGCTGAAATTTTTAACAGCTTCTGAAAAAAACCATGGATGCATAAACTGTATGAACCAGAGCCCAATTGATCAAAATTTTGAGATTTTCACATGGAAAATTCATATTAAATAGCTGTAAATGGACAGCTGAATAATAGAAATTCCTTAAATGCAATTTTCTCATTTTGAATCTTCCTCTCTTTGCAAGAAGACAGGACTACAGCTTCATTCCTCCTGCAGAAATGTACCCATTTTTTTTCATGCTGAAACACTTCAGCAAAGAGATAATATTGTATATAGCTCAGTTTGATTACAGCTCTGGGCTGGAAGATTTATTTTAAATATCAATACCCAAAGTTAAACATCTTGATAAGCATTTAGCTACAAATCTTCCATTAAAACACATCCACTAAAATGGACTAAAAATCTTAGTTCTGTAGACAGCCCTCTCATTAGTTTCTTTTCACCTGTAGGCTATTCAAATTCTAAAACGGTATTCAATGATTAAAGAGCAAGCCCTCTCCTCACAGTTTGGTGCCACGGGCAGAATGTTTTGTGAATCAAATTTTACAATCTCAAATGAGCCACCTTGAAAACAGATAAATCCAATGGCACTCCAGTCTGTCACTGACAAGCATTTTAACATTAGCTTCTTAGACACTAACATCTCCGTCCCTGTGCACACCCACGGATCCCCCAGACTTGAAAAAAAACAAACAGGGCAGATCCTCACTCGCATGGAGTACAGCCAAGGCAGAGGAGTTACAGCCTCCTTCCTGATGAAGAGATCAAAGATTTCCAGAGCTGCTTTGGGCAATTTATACTAGTATGACTTGGAAATATAACAAAAGAAAGAAACTATGCTATCAGTTCTCATCATTTCCCCCAAATTCAAATCCAAAAGTTTTGTGATTAGACAACTTACCAAGACCATGAGAGACATACTATTTCCTCAATTTGTCATCCCTCTCTCACAGTATTTGTCTATCCAAGATGCATACCTCTTGGTGACAACCAGGTTATCAAAATACTGACTGTTAATCAGATTAAAAAGGCCACACTGAATGGGATAAAGGCCTGAGAAATCTGATTTAATTCATTAATCAACCCTCTTTTAAGAAGGATGCTGTTTTAGAGATTCTCTTAGGATCCCTTCTAGATTCAAATCCAGCCTGAATTGTCCTAAATCAGAAGGACAGCTATTGGGAATATAGGTAAAAAAGTTTATGATTTAGATTTAATGGTGTTTAATTTTTTTTAAATTTATTTTACATTATTTTAATTTATTTTACTTTATCTTATCATTTTATTCGGTTTCACCAAGGCTGCAGAAATCATTGGAGTATGATCCAGATATTTTCCCATACCTACAGTGCCTACCTATCAACAGGGACAGAGACTCATTTTCTCGGTCTTCTATAGCTGAAGGAAATTTGAATTATTCCCTGCTTATAAAATACAACTTCTCCAAAGAAGTAATTTTGAGTGGAGCATCTGTTCTGAGGCAGGAAGGAAAAGCCACCCTTAAGATATTACTAGACTTTGAGTTACNNNNTAGACTTTGAGTTACTCCCTCAGGTTAATGTTGCAGTCAAGTGTAGTATATAGGAAATATTCTTGTGTGATGCATTTTTAATGTTTCCTCTACAAGACATGTTGTTTGCTACTTAAAATTTATGTTAGATACCGTCATCTAAGCTGAATAAGACATTAAGCCAAAAGATTCAACCATATTAATTGTATCATACCAAATTTTGTGAATGAATTCCTAAAAACCTGAATTATTATCCATTGCTCTTTAAAATATTTTGCCATTTTTCAACTTGTCCCCCATCTTCTATAATTTCTTGTCTTCCACTAAAGTACAGAACCTTCAACTAATTAATAAGTAGTAAGACTTATCTTTTTATTTACCCACACAGTGGTAGAAAAAAAGACCAGAACACATCCTTCTATTCCATAATTTTAAGTAAGTCTGGTCATACAAATATTATACGGGAGACAGACCCATCCCCGAAGATGTGATTCAGAACAGAGAACAGAAATATAGGATGTCCAAGACCTTTAAGCAACACCATGAATGGAAACAGGTTTTTCAATTGTTGCAAGAGTTTAATAAGATCTCTCAATATTTTTTTTACACAATTCCATTGTTGTTAGGCTTGGATACATATGCATTTAAGATATCTGTGGATTTAAAATATATGTGGAATTTTAATAGGAAGAAATGCATTATTGTAATCAATGAATAAATCCTGTGAAATTATTATGTTTACATTAAGGCATTAATTACTGTGTAAATGTATTTTAGAGTAATGTTCATTTTTGAAATTGGTTTAACGAATTCCACATAACAAAATCCTGGGTCTATATTTCATCATTCAGGAGAAGGAAGCTTTAGAGGTGACATTTCCCACAGGAACATATTCTATAACTATATTAATTGGTGGTAATATCTCACAAACTCAAAGTTGAAGTAAAATATGTGTTCAACTCTATAGTAAAATAATTACAGTTAATTAGGGGGTTCCTCTGCAAGTGACCTTGAAAATAGGACTGCATGTATGTATATATCGTCTCTGTCAAATCACCCATTTATGTTGTGGATGCTAGTATATACTAAATTACCAAGAATAGGCTTATATATCATATTATTAAAGTTATATTGTCAAAGTATGTGATTCTCTGTGATTTGCAAAGACTTGCCATGGAATCATAAGAGTTAATGACATCTGTAATCCCACATAACATTGCCTAATACATAGTTTTATTGGACGAGCCAGTTGAGAGAGAAGAATATCTGAGATGGGAGTGTAAATTGACTCATCCTTTCTCATAACCCATGGTGCCTCAGTGTCACAAACAATAGAAAAGCAAACCTTTAGGGGAAATGGAAACTAGAAACTGAAATTCCAAGCCTAGGTGAGTTTAAACAAACAGATTATTCAAAAAGAGCTGTCACTCAGATTTGTACATCTCCACTTTGGCTTCTTTTGGTACTGTAGACATAACTGATGTCAAGAGCTGATGCTCCAAGAGATGTAACATTTAAAGGTCCCTCTGCCCTTTGTTGAAGAAGTTGCTGGGAAAATCAATGCATATAAAAGTATGGGCAGCAAACAACTAAGAGGTGTGATATAGGGTCAAAGTGCATCTGTGGGAGAAGTTTTTTCTGTGATGACTTAGAACCCATCACATTTTTTCCTTTCTTTTGCATAGGAAAAAAAAGTACATATCTGAGAACAATTTGCTTCCCATCCTGAAGTCCACAAGGAGATGCTCTAGTATAAAGTCCTGGCTTCAGAAAAGTTAGCAATATAAATCTCTCAAGTTTTGGGATCCAGGGTACACATACCCACCTATAAGTTTTGATTTCTTAAATTTGTTACCCTTCACTAGCATGGAGAAACTAATTGCCGTTCACCAATCATGTTTACAACTGAGCATTTCTGAATGTTCTTTACAAGGTTCCTGAATCTCAAGAAATTCATATATACTTGATATGAATTGTCATGCAGCCTCACTGGCAAAAATAATCCCCCAAAATCATTACAGGTGAGATGAGCATCTCATTGAGTTTATCCCAGCGTGGAGGAATAAATCGTACCAATGCTTCCTATTTTA
>VXBQ01003364.1:271933-285640 GCA_013400175.1 Phainopepla nitens
GGGAAAGATTAAAGGAGTTCTTTACAAGATGTAATTTTTCACAATTTAATAACAATACAGTTGATTTTCATATTTTTAAGTATTTATACTTGTTTCTGCAGATTACACTTGTCAAAATTGCAAATGTCTCTAACAAAGAAGTGTTTGACCACTAAAAGGTGGACTTTGTTATGCACTACGTAAATTGGAAATGGCTTTTGCTCTAAGAAAATTTCAGGATTTTTATCATAAACACCGACCTATGAAATGTTTAATTGCAAAGAATTAGGTAGTGATTTGAATAGGTACAATTGCTTAAAGCTGATTAACTGGCACCTGCATATAGTTCTAACTGGCTTGCAAAGGTTCAAGTTAGAGCTGACATACTGGCTGAAGGTAATGATATATGCTTTATTCACCAAAGAAACAAATGTTTTGTTTCTCTGCTTTACAGATACCTGCAATGGTATAATATGCACTACTACTATTGTAAAACAAGAGTTTATTACTTGGCTAAGTAAGCTGATCTTTGTAAAAGTGCACAAGTGCATTGAATAAAATAAAAACTACTTAATCCAATCTTCTCTTATACAATTTCTTTCAAGGAGAACAGACACAGCCTGTTAAAACAACAAAGAATGTAGAGTTTCCATTCACATTCACAAAGTGTCCTCATTCAAACCCCGACTCTAAAGCTACCTTTCCTCTCCTCTCATTTTTCTTTGTGGTGGAGAAATGTGATTCCATGGAACCAACAGTGATTTTGTTTTATGTTAACTGGCAGAGCTTTTCGAGCCTTGCAGACCTGGTGACACTTAAATGGCCCACACTTTGGATTGACTTGTTGTGTGGAAAAGGTAGATAAGAGGAGGAGGAGAAACATAAAACAGGTGAGCAAGGGCAAAGTGACATTCACAAAAGTTTCTTAGATCAGAGCCAGGCTGAGGATCATTTCAGTGATAAACAATTGCTGTATTGAAATTACATCACACAAGGTGTTATATTACTTACAAAGTCCTGAGAATTCTGTAAAACCTGGCAAGCACATCACATGGAAAAAGGTAAGATCTTCTGAACTTTTAGCCAGGAAATCAACAGAAACTAATATTGTTTAATGGTAATTAGTCCAATATGTGCTGCTTGTAGAACTGCTGCCAATAATACCGTGTAGTGACTGTTGTAAAATGCCAACTACTCTGGCTTCCCTGTTAGGGATTAGGTGGAAGCTTTTAGAACTGTACTTGGCTTGATATTTAGGTCACTCCTCAAATGACTTTATAAGTTAAGTTTACAGCATATGAGCCACAAGGTCCTGAACAATGTTAATTTTCTATTTATATTTTCATTTACACAAATATTTTCTCTATTGTCAATTTGAGACCCCACAAAAAAATGGTATGTTTTCCTTCTAACATCAGTGTGATGTTTTTGATGTATCCCTGGCATACTGATACAATCAGATCAGAAAATTAAAAATAGGATCTAAATAAAAGTTTGAATAATGTCTATATTGAGTAGCAAGTCATCATATTACAATGAGTTTCAGCATATCTGAATAACTTGACTGAAAACTTTCTTGCAACTGCTTGAGCTAATGTCTTGTGTGTGTAGCTCTCTTCCTTTCCCTGGCCTTCTGTTTAACAAATCAATTGACTTTTCCACCCTAGTCCCAATTACATTTTTTCATTGTTAGTTTCTTTCTGCCTATACTAACTAAGTTAAAAGGAGAGACTTTGCACCAAACTCCAAAAACAGGCCACGGAATGTAATCTAAGATGTGGGTTTGTGAATGAATGAGAAAAGGTAAACACGTAAGGTTGCCACAGTTCTTGGATGCTGCACGTCTTTGTGCCAAGCCAAGAGACTTGCATGCCTAGCCCAGGCACAGGTTTCTGCTATGTTTGAAAAAGTACAGAGAGAGTCTCATATGTATTGCTCTAGACCAAATATGCCTCAATAAGCACAGTTACTCCTCCTAAAACTTATTATCAAAAGAATGTTATGGGGAAAAATAAACTGGGGCATAACCATACACTAAGAAGCTCTCAGAGATTGTGCCAGTGACCGTCATGAAAATAGTTAGATTTGCTCACAGCCACACTTTTTCACAGTCTTTTTAATTTGGAGCCAGGTGGAAAAAAATGCAAATTTGTCTGTGGATTTTCTGCTTGTTAGCACCTGGCTATGCAATCAACAGTGCTGGTAGTCATTTATCCCTGTACTTAATTGTGGTGTTTGTATCACATACATACAATAATTTAGAGAGAATTCTGCTTACATTGTACTTCATTTTTGTAACAGCAGTGATAGGGAGCTTAATTTTTAATGAACTAAATACACATTTCACAAATGAAATTGTTACCTCAGTTTTAAAAGTTTTTTACTCTCTTTGCGTTACATAGAGACTACTTGTCAGCCAATACTTCAAGCTTCAGTAAAAGGTAGTTTTTTATGAGATATTAGAAAAAAAATTCTCATTTGGATTTATCCTTGTCAAATCATAGCAAGAAATATCTTCATATAAATGATGAGACTGTGACTAACTCAGAGTAAACGGTGTAGCAGGTTTATCATTAAAGCTGATTATAATTACCATTATCTGTAGTAGTAATTGCAGTAGTAGTATCAGTCAATTATTTATTTAGCCCTATTTTCGAAAGCAGTGCCTCAAAGTACCCACATGACATGGTGATACACAGTCTTTTCTGATTTAAGGTCATTTCACAAGGTTTTTTGATCTTGTTAGATCTCACAAACAGCTATTTTGTACAGATCACCTGAAAGAAAATCACCCTGACTAACAACTAGATACATGACCTAGCAATTAGTAGGTCGGCAGCTAAAGCCTACTGTGTTTATAGAGACTGCCTAACAAATAGCAGTGTTAATAAACCTGACTCAGATATCACCAAGTACACTATGTAGTATGCCTCCAATAATTGCTCAGTTATTTTCCTAACAGAAAAAAGTTTGTTTGTTTTTTTTAAGGTATTTCTGATTCAGTTAATGGATTGATAATAATCTCATGTACTTACCAGACATGGTTTTAGTACTTCGACTTGTATATGTATGCAGACAGGTGTATGCACACAAACATAGCTACACTTTGCAGTATATTTGCAGCTATAAACAAATATCATCCTGTAAATAAGATGGTTCATGGGAACTGGGAGTTTAAGGTGTTTGAATAACGATGATTGTCCCAATGGAAGCAGGGATGCACACAGCTCCGAGGTGGGGCAGTACACTTGGCTGTGTGTGGGTTCAAACGCTGAGTTGCCTGCAGCACCTGGGAGCAGGTAGATCTGCAGCATAGCCAGGGTGAGAGTTTACAGCCTAGTTCATGGCATGCTCAGGGAGCTCAGGAAAAGTGAGGCAACCCAGAGGAGCATAACAAAGAACTGAAACCCCTTAGGGCTGGGCTCCCAGACAGCCGGGTCCCTCCTGGGAGAGCCCAGACACAGTCATGCCCCTCAGGAGCAGGGTGCACTCAGCCTGAGCTGCACTGTCTGTTCAAGGCTAGGAACAGTATCACAACCTGGCCCTCAAATATTTATGACTTAATTATCATTAAAAGTGTATTTTTAAGAAAGCTAACCATAAAATTATGCATTTCAGTGCTAGTTTCTGTACAAGCAAGCTGCTATAAAGGTACACCTCTCACAAGTCTCTGGATTAGCTTTGAATGCAAGGAAGGGAGAGGGAGGTATTTCTATTGCTGCTTCTGGGACCGGTGTCAGCACTTCTGTCACCACCACCGCCATGAGTAAGCAAAGATACAGGGCACACACACTAAAAAATGGCTTTGCTCCAAGTAGCACATTTCTTTCAAACACACACTCGGGGCTGAGAATATTGAAAAATGGTTACAATGTCTGGTTAATGTTTTGATCACCTCATATGGTCGCATATATAGCTCCCTTCTTGTGTACATTGGTGGCAGCATAACAAAGGCTCTCAGAGATCCAAGCGTCATTCAGATTCATTGTTTTTCCCATTGTCTAACTTCGATTATGCACAGTTTTCTTAAGAGAAACTGCTAAGCAGCAATCATTCAAGGGTGAGTAGACACAATGGGGCCACTTGTGCAGGCTTTTTGCTGGCAAAGTTCCCCTTGAAATCAGGTGAAGGAAGCAGTTGTTTTGTTTAAGAACTGAACTCGGTTGATTTTTTGAGAAGCCAGACATTTTGTCTGAAAAGATGTCAAGCGGGTTAACTTTGTTGACATTAGAGAGTTTTGTCCTATGTGATGGGCAATTTCATTCAAGTACAAAGTGCAAGACTGGGTCCAAAGATGTGTGAAAGCAGTAGATCCTTTTTCCTTGAACTTTTGATTGCAATTATTTTCATAGTTCTTAAAACTTTTTATTCAAAAAATAAAATAAAACAAAAGAAAACAGGTTTTAATTTACAAAATATGATCATATCATAATGTCTAGGTGTGGAGGAATGTGTAAGAATTTGAGCAAGGCAGATTAGGAATAGGCATGGCTTAGCAAAGTTCTGCTCCTCAAACTGACAAGTAAGAAAGAAATGCACAGTCAGCGGAAGCAGGAAGAGGTGACCTCAGGGGAGTGCAGGGATATGGTTTGAATGTGTAGGGATGAGGTCAGAAAAACCAAGACAAAGATGGGCAATTACTTGTAAAGGCACATGATCAAAAAGGGATTCTATAAGTTTATAGTCAGAAAAGGAAGGCCAAGGAGAATGTATTACCCTAATAAGTAAGGGTGAACTGGTGGTGATGGATACGAAAGAGGTTGAGGTACTCAATGAGTTCTTCACCTCAGTTTTCACTGGCAGTCAGGCTTTCCACATCTGTCAAGTCCCCAGACATCTGGATGGGTATGGGGGGAGAAGTTCTTCCCACCATAAGCGAGCTGCAGTTTCAGGATCAGCTGATGAAACTGGATACCCACAAGTCCATGTGATTGGAGGATATGTATTCCTGAGGAAACTGGCTGATGTTGCCAAGCCACTCTCCATCATATTTGAAAATTCATGGTGGTCAGGTGAAGTCTCTGGTGATGTCTCTGGTGACTGAGGAAAAAGAAATATTGCTCATATTTTTAAAAAGGGGAGAATGGAAGATCAATTGAAAAGCAATGGCTGAATGGATGGAGCCACAGAGTGTAGTCAATGACTTCATGTTCAGGTGGCAACTGCTGAGGATTGGTGTCCCTCGGGGCTCTGGTTGGGCACAGTGTTCTTTAATATCATCAGTCATCAGTGGCCTAGACCATGGGAATTAGTGCACCCCCAGCCAGTTTGCAGATAGCATGAAGCCAAGCTGTACAATTGACACAAAAGAGGGATGGGATGCTATGCAGGCGATCCTAGATAGACATGAGAAGTCATAGAACCTCATGAAGTTCACCAAGTATATGTGTAAGTTGCTGCACTTGTGTCAGCAATCCCAGACATGAGTACAGACTGTGAGAATGTCTTTGAGAGAAGCCCTGCCAAGAAGGACTTAGGGATTCTTGTGTTTTAAATGGTGNAGGTCAGAAAAACCAAGACAAAGATGGGCAATTACTTGTAAAGGCACATGATCAAAAAGGGATTCTATAAGTTTATAGTCAGAAAAGGAAGGCCAAGGAGAATGTATTACCCTAATAAGTAAGGGTGAACTGGTGGTGATGGATACGAAAGAGGTTGAGGTACTCAATGAGTTCTTCACCTCAGTTTTCACTGGCAGTCAGGCTTTCCACATCTGTCAAGTCCCCAGACATCTGGATGGGTATGGGGGGAGAAGTTCTTCCCACCATAAGCGAGCTGCAGTTTCAGGATCAGCTGATGAAACTGGATACCCACAAGTCCATGTGATTGGAGGATATGTATTCCTGAGGAAACTGGCTGATGTTGCCAAGCCACTCTCCATCATATTTGAAAATTCATGGTGGTCAGGTGAAGTCTCTGGTGATGTCTCTGGTGACTGAGGAAAAAGAAATATTGCTCATATTTTTAAAAAGGGGAGAATGGAAGATCAATTGAAAAGCAATGGCTGAATGGATGGAGCCACAGAGTGTAGTCAATGACTTCATGTTCAGGTGGCAACTGCTGAGGATTGGTGTCCCTCGGGGCTCTGGTTGGGCACAGTGTTCTTTAATATCATCAGTCATCAGTGGCCTAGACCATGGGAATTAGTGCACCCCCAGCCAGTTTGCAGATAGCATGAAGCCAAGCTGTACAATTGACACAAAAGAGGGATGGGATGCTATGCAGGCGATCCTAGATAGACATGAGAAGTCATAGAACCTCATGAAGTTCACCAAGTATATGTGTAAGTTGCTGCACTTGTGTCAGCAATCCCAGACATGAGTACAGACTGTGAGAATGTCTTTGAGAGAAGCCCTGCCAAGAAGGACTTAGGGATTCTTGTGTTTTAAATGGTGGACATGAACCAGACATGTGTGCATACTGCCCAGAAGACCTACCAATTCAGAGGAGGTGTGGCCAACAGGATGAGGGAGATGACCCTAAACCACTACTTGTCGTTGTGAGACCTGGAGGTCTGCATCCAGCTCTAGGTCCTGAACATAAGGCAAGGATTTGTTAGAGCAGATCCAGAGAAGTGGCTGCAAAGATGATCAGAGGCCTGAAGCGTCTTTTCTATGAAGATAGGCTAAGAGATTTAGGGTTGTCCAGCCTGGAAAAGAGAAGGCTGCAAGGAGACCTTACTGCAGGTTTTCACTACCTTAAAGGAGATAATGAAAAAAAGAGGGAGAGGGACTTTGTATACAGACAGACAGTGACAGGAGAAAGCGTAATGATTTTAAACTGAAAGGGAGCAGGTTTGGTTTAGATGTTAGGGAGAAATTCTTTCTTCAGAGGTTGGTGAGAGAAGTTGCGGATGCCCAGTTCCTGGAAGTATTCAAGGCCAGGTTGTAAAAGACCCTGATCAACCCAATATCTTGAATGGCATCCCTACCAATGGCATGGTAGGTTGAAATCAGATAATCTAGATAAAGGTTTCTTTCAACCCAAATTATTTAGGATTATTTTATTCTATGAAGCAGATATTCAAAATAAATCAGTTACTTGTCTTCTCTAAGCTCATGACCCTTGATAGACTCAGAAGTACTCTACTAACAGAATTGGAAGAATTTTTGTGGCCTAGTGGTATGACACTTTCCATTAAAATAGCAATTTGGCACTTAACTACTTTAATCACTCAGCAGTTACCCTGAAGAACATGGCTAACTGTGCTTTTGAGTGGTAGTGGCTGCACTTTGTTTGTGGAGACAACCACTGGAAAACTAAAGAATTGGAATTCAAAACCAAAACTGGACGAGTCTAAAAATCTGCTGTGCAAATTTGCAAACATTTTGCCCTCTGTATTAAGGGGTGAAATGGGAGCAGAAATTAATAGCAGCAGGCACTGCCTAAGCTGACACTGTCACCAAATCAAAGTAGGACCAGAAGCTACCCATATACCTTTTGTTTAGGGCCCCTCAAAGGGCTACAAATGAACTCTGTAAACCACTGTGCCCCCTGTCAGAGGAAAAAAGCCCCAGCTACCAGGCTAAATGATTATTTAAATCCCTATGTCACAGCCTGCTCACAAAGTTTTATAAGAAATCAGTGACAGAAATGGTTATAGAACCCAGAATCCTTCATCATCAGTTGGTGAAAGTCAGATGAGTTTATATCACAGGGTTTAATTGTTTTATATGCACTAATCCAATCTAATATTAAATAATTAGCTGTTTCCTTAAAAAAAAAAAAAAGACCCACACAATTTTATTCTTAACATTGTTTTATCTAAGAAAAACACACATCATTTGCATTACAGTCTTCTTTTTTCAGGTTTTAATAGAAAATAAGAGAAAAAGTGTCATGTTATATCATAACTTTAACCTTAAACTTAGACAAGCTGGGCAATAGCCACAACATGTACTAAGCAGTAACGTGTTACACAGAAGGGAGCATTTCCACCTGAAATTTAATTGCAGAAATTGATAGCTGTTGGATTTTTTTGCCCCTTCTTTCTAGTAAACACACAATGCCAAGGTGCTTTGCCCAGGATGCTGTGAGAGGGAGTAATCATTAAAAAAAAAAAGGGAGCATGGAAAGAGACAACAAAACCTTTTATATATCACTTACCTTCTTGTGACATCTCATCTTCCTAATAGGGATAGAGAGTAAAGGTAGAAATAATATTTGAATTTGAAGATACAGATTTTGTTGACAGGGTTTTTTAAAAAGGTGTTATATTTTTTCAGCTATATCTTAGAAACAAATTCTATATTGTCTGTCCTCCACTGGCCCGAAGGTCAGGAGTGTCTCTTGCTAAACATTTTTATTTTATTCAATATTAAAAGATTTGGAAAGAAAATGCCAATATCACTAAACTCAAAGTTTTCAACTTTTTTCCTCTATAAATATATTAATTTAAAATATTCACAAAAGGTGGTTAAGAAGTTTGTATGTGTAATTTTCTTTAGGGAAATTTGGGCATCTAAAGTCTACAAATCAGAAAAGGTTAATAGTCATACAGACATAGCAACATTATTTTTAGATTTTTTTTAAGGGATTAAGCTAACTAGAGCTTCTATAGACTTTGGATTTAGGTTTTTTATTAATATATTTTTTTTTACATGTTTCTACAACTCCCTATAGCATTTTATTTGTGGCTAGTGCTTTTAAAACTAAACTAACAGCNTCTTTGCACTAGTTCTGAGTTTTGAGAACTAGCAGTTGCAATAAACAAAATAAAAATGTATAATTTAAATTTTTTTCTCCTTGTAGAATAATCTGAAAAGGAGAAACAATAATCATGTTCTTAAAACCACAACAATTAATACCTTTTTACAAGGAGGATGTTTTCATACATCAAAGAAAATATATCATGCAATGTTGTTGGAACTATAGAAGAATAAATTATATAAGAAAGTTTTCTTTTTTCCTCACTTTCAATATTTAAAAAAACCCATGGTTTTCTCCAAAATTGTCAAAATGTGACATTAATACCTTTGGCTAAATAAAATTTAGTAGTCTATACTCTTTCAAACTAGTCTATACTCTTTTCAAACTAAACTCTTTCTTGCTAGCTCGTGTCGCTAGCAAGTAGTGACTTTGGGGGAAAAAAATCAACTACATAAACTCTGCAAGCAGTCTTCATGCAGGCTTTGCAGTCATCTCTCATTTCACTGTCTCCGGCTGCTCTGTTTTTATGTTTTTTTCACCACAGTTATGGTACCTGAGCTTCTATTCATGGTGTTGCACTGGGAAGATACTTCTGGTTAGACATGTCCTTCTCCTTCACTGAAAATAAACATGCTTTTTAAAATCCTGATGTGCTTATAAAGCATCTTCACAGTTGTATCAACAGTGAGGACAACCAGTTACAGCTGTGGAGCGGTAGCAGGGGAGCCTATCCAAACTGGGGAGAGGAACCAATTAAGCCACCACACCCCCTGGAACCCTTGGTAAACCAGAGAATGAAAACAGAATTTTCTTTTTAGTATTATATTGTCATAGTCTATATTCTCTCCTTAGCTTTGTCATCAGCCTACACATTTTCAAACCTGTCTTTCTGTCCTTATTTACATATTATTTTTGTATATCATTAGGTTAAGAGAAATGTAAATTAGAAAAGCTGGTCCTTACAAGCCTTCTCTCTTCTACTGTGCAGGATCTTCAGTGCCTCTACCTGCAAAACATCCCTGCTTCAAAGGTAGCTTAAGGCACTAAAAAATATGGGTAGAGGACTTTGAGTTTTTATTAAATTTATTTAAAAAAATAGATTTATGTTAGTTTATATTATTGAATAATGAAATGTGACTTGTCAGAAGACGCTAAATATTTGTAAGAAGTTAGCATTGTTCTGTGCACTTTCCAAATGGATCTATTATATCTGAGAATTCTAGCTACTTATTTTAAGTGATGTCATTCAGCATCATGTATCAAGGAAGTACAATGTGCTCCCCATCTGCCTTTCAAGAAGTTACAAATGATAACATTCATCTCATCACATAACAGACCTGTTGCTTCTTATCATCATAGGATGTCTGCCTGTTGTAAACGTGATAGAGATCAATTTTCCCACATTCTCCTACTTGTGTGCTTCGCATTAAGTTAATGTGGAAATCTTCTGGATGTTTTAAAAACACTTAACAATTTCTTCTTGAAATCTATTCTGTTTATGCTGTGACCAGATATCAAAGCAGTCTAAACACACCAACTACTTTGAAATGTATTTCACTTTGGTTAAGTATAAGCTAATGCCTTTCTTTACAGGTTTTATGTATTTTACTGCATTGAATATAAGAGTGTGTTTCAGAAAAGCCTGAAAAACAAAAACATGAATGTGCACATGGAAGATTGTAGCCATAAGATAAATAATTGAAACATGTTGGGAAACTCTTTGTGAGATATAAGTGAATTCATTGTGCCCACTGGGATATTTACCAGACAAAAAGTGTGACAATGACAGTACCCTCGTTGTTTGGTACATAATTTAGAGTATTCCTAATGAATATTTCATGTAGTATCATTTGTGTATGAATTGTAAGGCATGTATATCAAGATTCACTAGGGGCACTGTCAAACTCCTCAGTTTGAAATAAGCACTTATAAATTACTTAAGGATATTGTAGGCAAAGGGGTTAGTGTATTTCTAAGCAAATAATCATGTCCCTTCTTGCAGACTATAAGAAGCTTTACCTAGTAAAGGAAGAACACTTTGAAACAAAGAAAGATAAAATGCTCTCACTTTCACAATAAGCAAGTTTCTCTTCCTAGAAACTCCCTAGAATATTCTTAAAATACATATAATTTTTAAAAATAATGACCAGAAGTAATTTTATCTAAATATGGAAATTTGTATTTTATGAAGTCAGGAGAGTTTAGGAAAGTATTTGTTAAACCAGTTGAAAAAGAGGAACTTATTATTTATACCTATATTTATGCATCTCAAAAACCTAATTGAGAATAACTTTTTCAAATAAGAGTGAGGGTGGTTTCATAAATAAGAGTAGTTCAATTTCTTTTAGCTACAAAGTTTGTAAAAGTAGACTGATTTTTCAGTCTTTGTAGCTATCAACACATTAATGGAACATTAATGTTCAATTCACAAGTGACTGTGAACTGTTCAAGAGTATAAATACACTAGTTGAGAATTAGTGTATTATTGAGAATGAAGAATTCAACCAATACCAAACAAAACTGTTATATCTTTCTAAATTTTACCTAAATATTTTTAAAAGTATATCGCTGCATCTAAAAATCAGAATATATCTACATCTTCATGTATCTACCTGTCTCTACACATATGCCTGCAAAAAATCCTTTTGAAACTTGTATTTATAACGAAGTTCTTGAATCTGCAATCCATCTTGAGAAATATCCTGGCTTCATAAGATCCTGAATATCTATCAAATCCAGTTAATTTTAAATATTTATAAAGTTCCAAAATTCCTGAAAATATTCTCATAATTGCAGTATCCATACTTAAAGCAACTTGTTTCCCTCCATTTTCTGCAAAACAAAGTTCACAGCTTTTCAGGTTTCTGCAAGAGCCTTTGAGGATGCTCTGCATCTGTTGAAGAATACGGATATCTAAAACTATAGCCTTATGAGCAAGGCCTATTTATATCTGGAGAATGTGTTTAAGCCTGCTTTTTTTTTTTTTAAATTTACTTCATATAGCTATGCTTCTAGTTATGATAAGACTAAATCCTTATTATGATAAAATTAAGTATGCCCTTGTTATTTTATTAATTAATAATACATTTAGGAATTCTTTTTTCATGTAAAAACATCAATGAAAAATTATCACTGACATTTTTTTTCCAAATGTTTTAGCAGCTTAGTTGTAAAGTAAGTAAAACTTGATGTCACAATTGCCAAAGGCCAAGATTCAGCAAAGGATGTTCGCAGTTTAAAGTACATATTTAAATCTGTTGACTTTATGGGACTCAGATATCTCCTTAAGGATATGCTTCAGTCAATGCATGGATTCCCACTGGAGTCTCTGGCCTTGCTCTTACAGTTTCAATGATGCCTCTTGGGCGCAACGCCAATAAACTCGATCTTGAATCCACTCAAGTCAAGAAGAACTCTTGTTACTGATTTCACTATGTACAGAATGAGGCCATGTGCAGGGAAGTGCAGCTCTCAGGTAGTGCTCTTTACACTGCAACATGCTTCGTGCTTCCCTCTTTCTTTTTTTTTCCTGTAATCAGAGATGATAATTTACAGGGAGGGCTGTTGTTTTTCTTGCTTTCGTTCCCCACAGTTTTAGAAGGAGGGAATGTCACTCTGTTTCTGACTCTTAAGGTTTCATGTGAATCATATTCTGCTGTACCTCGATATCTCTTCTACTTCAGTTAAACCAGCCCAAGAGGTTTGTGGGAGGTGGGGATCTTTATTTTTGTTCCAAAAAAAGTTATTTATTATTTACAAGTTATCATTTATTATATTTTATTATCTTATTTTGTAAGTTTGGAATGTATTTTAAATATTTTCAAGTAATTTTAAAACTTTATCCCAATGTCAGTGAAACTGTCTGTAGAGATAGTTTGAAATTATAAAAGCAGTTTCCATGTGTTTATACAAAGCCGTGATCTCTCATTTAAAATGAAGACTGATGCATATTACTTAGCAAAGTGGTTGCTGGTCTTGCTTTTTGAAAATCCTTTTTCAACTACAATTTCGATATTTTTTTTTTTTTTATTTTGCAAATATGTCATGGTATGAGCATGCAGCATCCAAATCCATTCATTTTTTTATGATAAGGACCGAATTCTTGTCTCAGTTTTTACATTGAGTTTTCATTTTCATATCTCTCTCCTAATCTATAAAGCAAGTTTGATAACACCTTCTGAGAGGTTTATATGAATTAACTAGCTAGAATAGATTTGCCTATCTGTGTTAAATTCAGTTAGATTATTTCCAGCTTTTTTTAAAAATGCAGGTAAGCATGGAAAACATTATTATTTCTGCCTGGTAACAGTCAAGTTCTTTGTACTTAGAGAGGTTTAAACTTTAAAGACAAGACTCCAATTGTGTGCTTGCTTGTGTTTTAAAAAGATTTTTCAGACTGTCTATTTTTTTTTAAAAGCAAGCTAGAAGTAGTAAAATGGCTATTGATATATCCAGCATCGGAAGATACTGGAAAAACAAAGTGCTGATCAAGGTCAAGGATTTTAGCTCAAGGTCTCTAAAATCTGGTACCTTTGAGCAACCAAAACCATAATTTCCTGAATGATTTTCGTTTTTAACGGGAAAAAAAAACTATTTCCTCTATTTTCTTACTAAGACTGCTATTGTAAATGTCACTAGGTTCTCAAAGTAACATCATATATGAACTAATATGTGAAGTTACTGTTTCTTTGAAAATTTTTATGCCTTTTAAATGTACAAAATTTAGCTCTACTGAAAGTAAAAACAGCATGGCTCTAATAGCATTTATGAGAGCATTTAAATAAACAGAGCTACATTGAAACACTTGATATAAAATTTTAAGAAAATAAGAAGAAATCTTATTCCAAGGTGAAAATATCTGAATGGAATAAGAAGTAAAAGAGTGTGAAAGGACGTGCAAATGGACAGTAACCCACAGGCTTATATCTGCAGGAAGCAGTCTTTAATATCCAACTCATAAAACTTCATGAGGTGCTGCCTAAAGTTGTTATCAAAAGTTCAATGTATTTGGTGACCTAAAGCTTCACCTCAGATCTTCACAGCAGGGAAAATGCTCCCTGTCAGATTTCGCACAGTGGA
>VXBQ01003364.1:288974-318757 GCA_013400175.1 Phainopepla nitens
TTCCTATTTATAAATTATTTGAAGCATGCATAATCTTCAGTAAGAAAGAATTCATTAAATACAGTGCATGAAAAATTGGACATATTTTATAGTGATACTGTTATAATGATATATTAAGGGCTGACAAATCATATACACTTAAATTCCTATATCTAAAATCTATGTATTGGAACTACTCTGTAAGTTTTCATGAAGAGAGTACTATTATTTAAATAGCAACTGTATTTGCTTAGCTTGATTTTATGACAATTATCCATGTAAAGGGTTAAATTTCAGAAATAAGCTAAATTCTTTTATTTGTTCAGATTTCACTTATTGTTCTTTTTTCCTTTCAGTTCTCCTTTGCCTCATTAGATGCAGTAACATCTCCCTTGCCTGTGACAATTTCCATTAATATCTCAAAGGCAGCTATTAAGTATCATTACAAGAGAAGATTATAGAAGGATACCACATACAATAACACTGAAGATAAAGACAATAGTCACATTTTCATTTGTTTCTTTGTTCTAAAAATGTAAATCAAATTCCATGCACTTTCAAGCATTCTTTGCTCTGCTCATGCTTTCAAAGTGCTCTAAAAAGAACAATCTTCATGGCCAAATAAATTAATCTGTTAGGATTACCTCAACGAAGAAAATACTTCTCCTGTCAGAGATTTTTTCCTGCCCTGTGGCCCCTCAGAAGAATAACTGTCAGGAGAAAAAAAGAAACTATTTCAGGTGTGTATATATATTTTTTTTTTTTAATGGGCAAATTTAGTTAAAGATGTATTTTAACAAAGCTCTTTAAAAGTGAAGAACCACTCATAAAGTGTTCTGCATTAAACATCAGTCTGTGACACCATCTAAATATTGGTCAATCAGCTTTTAGAAAATTATCTAAACATATCTATGGGAACCTAATTGTAGCTAAAGGTCATTCTAATTCTAACACTGTGAAGGAAAACTGAAATCCCAAAGCTCCTGTACTGGAAATTTTGAAATTCTTACAGTATGAAATCTCTGAGACAGGACGAGTTGTACGTTCTAAGAGAATGCAGCAGGCTTTTATTCTCTTCCTGAGGTGGAGAACTGAAAAAAAGGGGACAAATTAATTGGATATGGAGTAGGCTAATTCCAAATACATTTGAAAGCACTGTCATTGGATGTAAGTCCTTTGGAGGCAATGGGAGATATAGACAACTCAAGAGGTACTTAAGTCACCTAAAATAGAACATCACACCTGTCTGAATCTCAGTGCCCAGGAAAGTTAAAGAGATTACCTAAAGTGCAATCATATGGCACACATAGACAACCACAGGATCAGGCCCAGCCAACAAGGAATGGGAAAGGCAGATCGTACCTATGTAACCTGGTCTCCCTCTATGACCAGGTGACCCACCTAGTGGATGAGTGAAAGGCTGTGAATATTGTCTACACGCATTTTAGCAAAGCCTTTGACACTGTTTCCTTCAGCACTCTCCTAGAAAAGCTGTCAGCCTATGAACTGGACAGGTGCACCCCTTGTTGGGTTAAACAGGGGAAAATTTTCACAAATAAATAGTATTTTTCATAAAGCTGCAAAAGAAGATGTTTTTAATACGGGAGGTGGAACAAATGACTTTGAAACCTTTCAGTCTGCCAAACTAAAAATATTCATTTTTCATAATTCAACTATTCAACTAATCTGATCTCTTTTGATATCAGGGAAGCTAGAGCTAGACTATTTCCCCAGGTTTGACTTTTGGGTACACTGTCTCTCCCAGAAAAAAATTTTCTATTTCTTCCAGCCATTATGATTCAGTGTGATTCATCCATCACACCAGAGACAGCACAGACTTAAGCAAGAATCTGCGTCTCAGAAGGAAGTGGTTACATAATAGATGAAAATAATGTTTCTGAATTTTCTTACACATTTTTGTGTTAAAACCTCATGCTTGATCACTCTGATCACGCTGAAGAATGCAGAATGAATAAATGATTGACATTAGGTTTTTAAGTCTTGACTGAGTAGCAAAATAAGTTGCCTGATTTTCTGAAGTGCTAAACATCCAAGAGCTGTGACTGAACCAGGGGTTCTGTGCTTGAAGTAACATCTGTCCACATGTGACATATGGACATACGTTATACCTCCCTCAGGAGTATACTTCTGGCTGGTGCTCCTTGCTGCTCCAGGCAAAGTTGCTTGTTCTCTTTGTTGCTGCAGCTCAGACAGAATACAATTATACTTTTTACCATAATAAAATCTTTTGTATTCTCCTTCCAGACTAGGAACCATATCCTGGTCCACAAACAACAGCAAGTGGACACGAATTTGTTACTTAATATGAAAACACAATAGGAGTGATCATATTCGCTAGAATAAGAACTAGCTGGAAAATGATTACTGTTATATTTGATGAGCCAAGTGCTTTCAGTCTCTCATCAATGATGATTAATTAGGTGTAACTTCATTTCTGCTCTTCTCAGCAGCCATCAGTCCAGTATCTCTCGACCGGCCCTATAAAGATTTCAGAGCCAGAAAAATTCTTGGCCAGGTACAGATGAAAGCAGCCTCAGTGCTCTAATAATAAATAGTTAGCTTTTTTGAAGTAGAGTCAGCCATTTATTAGTAGCTCATAAATTGCAAGACTACAATGTCAAATTTACCATTTCTACCTTTTGGGATCCTCAAACTGGTTTATGTAGAATTACACCACCCATGCTGTGAGTACTATGGATAAGATGCTTTCACATAGAGTACAAAGGTGAGTACTTAGTGAACAAAGGTTTATTGCTTATTTTCACTATTGTTACTTCTCACTTTTCTTTACATTCTATGTATGTAGTTGAGATAGAAACATCACTTCATACAAATTTTCAATTTCAAACTAGGATTTAATAGACTGAGGCCTGCAGTCAATAATCAAGAATCACTTGAATAGCTGCATAAGGCTAGCCATTTTTACTTCTTCTCCAGCTGTGTCAGCTACTTCTTTTCAACTTAAGAAAAAAACCCAACTCTCAGGACAATTCAACTTTCTGTTTTAATTACAGAACCTAGTTTGTATCAATTAGTATTTTGAATAGCAAGGTATCACTGAACATTAAACATCAGGTCTCTGGGAAGGAGAGAAAGACAGGAAAGACTTGTCTTATTGTCAGATGTATCCGGTCTGCAGGGAACAATCTCCAGCTATTTTACCCAAGAAAGCAAAGCATAGGATGAACAATAAAATGTCTGGCTCTTGCCCAGGTTTCTTACCATAGGAAATTGTCACGTAGTTCAGACACTTTGTTAATTCCATCCCATTCTGGACAAAGGCAAGTTAAGGATTTAACTAGAGCTGGAGTGCTGGAGAACAGACATTCAGCACACTATTTAGGTGACATATAAGTGGAAAGTAGAAGGCTAAATTTGGGTAAATTATAAATTTATCTTTACAGAGACATGTATTTTTTGCAGGGCTTAAGGTATGCAACAGAGTGTTGGTGTGCTGAGTTGATCAAATCCAACCAAAACCATGATGTTCAGAGCTTTTGCTAAACCCACTCATTTTAATGGCTTTGGTTTAATATGCTGTATTTAACTTTCCATGTTGCAGCTTTGTTTTCAGCTAAGAGCAGTGATAATGAAATCCTGAGATCCTTAATTGCTTCAGTAGGTGAATGCTTGTACCTCTATGTTGGGTTAACTTTGGCTAATGGCCAAACACTCCTCCAGGTACTCTCTCATTTCCCCTTCTTCTCAGTAGGTCAGGGAAGAAAATAAGATAAAAAGGTCATGGATGAGATAAAATCACATATCAGATCACATATTAGCTGCCATCACTAATCACTGGCAAAACAAACTCAACTGCAGCAAAATTAATTTAATTCTTTACCAATTAAAATAGAACTGGATGATGGGAAATAAAGGCATAAATTAACAAAACCCTTTCCTTCCACTTCCACCTCTCTTCACAGGCTTTATTCCTTTATTCACAACTCCACTGCCTCCTCTCAATGAAGGGTGCAGAGGGATAAAGAATGGGGCCTGTGGTAGCTGCTCTCTGCTGCTTCTTTCTCCTCACACCTTCCCCTGCTGGTGTGGTGGCTCCACGGGCTGCAGGGTACTATCTGCTCTGGTGTCTGCAGCAGTGTCTCTTCCTGCATCAATGACTTTGCTGTTCTCAGAGTTGTTTCTCACCTATATTTTTTCACCTCATTTCTCTTTCTCACCACCATTTTTGCCCTTTCTTTGGTGTATTTTCCCAGAGGCACCACATATATGACTTTGGGTCTCAGCTCTGTCATGTGTCAGGGGTATTTGGGGCAACTGAATCCCCTTGTGTCAGCATGGGATAGCCCCAGCCTCTTCCCCCAGAGGCCAGTCCTGTTGCTCCTCATTGTCAACATCTGGCCACAGCCATCTCATACAGTCTCTTATCTCTTGCCAAGATACTGCCATCACCAGCAGGCAGCACTATATGCAGGGCATAGACCTCTCTGCTTTGCTCTGTATGTTATACTGCCTCTCTGCTCAGATTGATCTTTATGTTAGAAAAGACAAGTGTGAGGAGTAAAATAGTATAAACTGCACAAAGAACCAAAGCACAGACTGGATGGTCCAAGAACATTGTTATTTTCCTTATTCTACCACCATACCCTTCCAAGTTTTACAAGAATTTGAATCATCATTTTCTTGACCATCTCTTTGGTTTAACTCTCTCAATTGTGCACCCACAAAAACGATTTTTATTTTGTGTTTGTTTCACTACATCACAGTTTAGCAGTCTTGATTTAGAAGTCTTGCACCCATGATCTTCTAATATATGAAAGAAAATGTAACAGTTTCTCAGCCTTCTGAGCATCTTCAAGGAAACAACCAACACATATCACACTAATGTATCAAATAGCTATATTTCAAATACCTTGCCTTCTTATTTTGGCAGAAAACACACACATGAACCTACCTTTCTTGAGATACGCTCAACAATTTTTAAAATACTTATATCACTTATTGTCGTTCATCCACTTCAGTACCTTACACATATCATATATACAGTGTCTTTGCTCAAAAAAACAAACACTCTCATGTCTCACAGTAATTCAGCCCTCTGAATATATTTCTAGTAAATTATGCAGGATTTCATGTAGATAAATATAACTGGCAGTTTTTCTTGGCTGCTCAGCACTATTGTAACTCAGATACTTGGACATGTGAAGAAGCAGAACTTTGTGTATTTTGGAAGCCTCAGGCACCTACAGAACTTGTTGATCCATGTGGGTTTTAGCACAGATTGTTAATGATCCAGCACTGGAACTGAATTTTAAAAGCATTGCTTTTAAAGCTGAGGTATCAACAGTCTTTTCTTTAAAATCTGATCTTGAATTCAGTCACACACCTGAAAGAAGTTTATTCTTTGTGTTGTCTAACATGGAATATTGTGATTAAGAACAGAAAGAGGAAAAAATTTCTTTTCCAGGGCAGCATTGTAGAAGATTAAAATCCAGTCAGATTAAGAAGGTCAAACTGAAAGAAAATAATGAGAATTTCTTTTTATCTGAGGTTAAAATAAGTTAAGGAATTAGATTTGGTACTACCAGTCTTTATACAACATAGGCAGAATCATCAATACTTTGAAATTACTCTGTCAAGAACTAAATTTCTTGACCTAACTGACACATGTGGTCATGGTATCGTTTGTTTATTCTAGAAACTTTGTTTAGTTTTGGAGAGAAGCCAGGTTTTAATGAAAATATTAGCAATACTTTCTAATTATTGCTACTAATTAGTAAGATGGTATCTATGAGCTAATCACAAACAAGTACTTGCAAAGTTCCCAAGGACTCATTTCCTACAAGGAAGTCACCTGCGTTTGCTATATCATCTGTAACAAATATCTTAAAATTTTGTGCCCAAACTATACAATATCAACCCTATAGTTAAAAAAATAGCTGTATTAAGTCAAAGGTATGTTTTCAGATACATTAATGTGGACCAAGGATAAACATCATTCACTCATCAAAGCTATTTGGATCTGTGTTAATGTAAAAGCAGAAGAAACTGTGGCTCATAATTTAATGTTCAGGGCTTGTTCACATGGTTTTGTTTGCTATCACAGCATCCAAAATGTAAGTCCAGAGCAATTCATTCAATAAAATCCACTTTTGCTCAAAGGTAAAGTATAATTCTTTGTTGTTACAAAGGTGAGGAAATGATCAGTTCAAACATCATAGATTTTAGTTCACACAGCTGAAGTATATTCAGAAGTTAAAATAAAATCCTTCTATTATCATGAAAACTCCTGAATTTTTTCACTAGCATGTAGCTAATACTTCAGGGAACATTGAGAAATAAAAAAAAGCAGGCGTTTTCTCAATCATAAATATAGATTGCAGACTATCACTGAAATATTAACTTATGATTGTGTTTTGTTACATGCATTGCCCAGGAAGCTTTTTGTTTATTCTCATCAGCCTGCTGTCCTCTGTTATTATAATTTACAAGTGCGTAGGCAATCTAATAAATCCTTGCTTGAAACACTTCATAATCTATTGGCAGTTTTCAGCAGTAGCATTGTGGGGTTTTGCTCTTGCATAATTGCCTTCAACAAGTAATAGGGAAGAAGGATTTTCAAATTCACATGAAAGGAGAGACTGATTAGAATATACTATTTATGATGATANGTAGCATAAGTCTGAGAAAGGTAACACGAATGTGTTTAGAACCATATTTTGCTGCCATCATTTCAGAGTGTGCGGAAATAACTCCTCAGGAGTAAATTTAGTACCATCAATAAGGAAAAAATAATATTTTAATAAATAAAAAAATAATAACCAACAGAAAACAGAAGAAACAGAAGGGACTGAAAAATAGTGACTCGAGATAGAGGAACTATTCTGATTTAATAATAATTTTCATACTAGAACACTTTATTTTCCCAGATATTACCTTTTATCTAGAATGATACACAATGAGATTATTAAAATCCTAATTTGTTTGAGCTGTAATGCAAATAAACAAAACCAAGAATCTTCTCTCTGAAAAATTAAGGAGTTTCTTCAATGCCACATAGCCACCCAAAATTTGATTCCAGAAACATGTAGGAGAAATGTAATTTTAGTATGCAAATTATTATAACTATTTATATAGCATAACCATGATATTCCACCAAAGCCGAAGTAACATAACCTTCACAGACCAGAACCCAGAGGAAACTAAATGAGGTTCTTTCAGCCTTGTTACCTAAGTCATATCATTATGCTTAGTATAGCGTCTTGTGTGCAAGACAAAGAGCCAATAATAAGGAAAGAATATGAAACACAAAACATATAAAAAAGTCAAGTGAAACCAGGAACAAGCCCAAACCAAATCTAGCAGCTTTTTGCTGAAACAAGGAATATATTGCAAATAATCCAGTAATGCAACACTTTTTTAAAAGATAATTCTTTTCTAAACTGATATTTTTAAAAAACAGTAAGACATAAATCCATGCACCAACTCTATAATTTTCATGTAAACGAAAGTTTTTCTTAATCTCATTAATGTCAATTCCAGGGCTGTATGTCTCCCTCACAAACAGTAACCAAAATGAATAGCTATTTTGTCTTGAGCTTCCCCAGCTTCTAATTGTCTTATCGAAGCAATAACTGGATTGCTATTTCTGCAACTTTGTTTAAGAAGTGGGGGAATTTTTTTCAGAATAGGAAAGCTTTTTATGTTACTTTTTATGTTTACTTCTGCTGCAGGAAATGTCTTTTCAAACATTTAGGGTTCCTGTTTTCTTGTTTGTTCCCCCATTTTGCAAAGAGAAAGACAACAATGAGAAGTAAATCAAACAGACAAGAAGCTCTGTACTTGCTGGAGTTTTGTTTTATACTGACACATTTATCATTTTAGGATAAGCAGTGTTCTGCACATGTCCTCATCTAGTGAAGGCCAAAGTAGAAAGCTGAGAATGAAAGCTTTCCTCATATACGGTCCGGCATCTGCTGCCTCTTCTACTGGCTCCAGGGCCGCTCTCTCTCTCTTCGGTGGTCCCACTCAGAGCATCCCAAGGGCATTGCACAGTTCATAAAATCGGTGCATGTAACTCAGAGATGAGATCAGGCCCCAGGAATCCCTCCTGACCTCTGTTCCTCTTATATATGACACTCCTGATTTTTTTGCTGTTCTTTCTCACAGTTTTTTCATAGAAGTTACCCTTCAGGAAAGGTGCTTCATTTTCTCTGATTCAGTATATATGGGTCAGTCAAAAAGTCATTATGGCAGTTAAAAGAGACCAGGGACTTGTGGATGGGGGAAGGATTTGAGGGGAAAAATTGTTGCATTTCATGAAAGCTAAAAGGTGAGAGTTTGAAATTTAGAGGATTGGGCTTGGCTATAGAGAGTGACTATGTGCACCTGTGAGAAGAGGGACATTAATTATGATGAAAAATTCTCAAAACGAAGACTGAGAATTGTTATCCTACATTGATAAAATTCTTAATATTCTCTGGTCTACTGCTGGATGTAGGAAGAGCTGTAGTCTCCAGCATCTGTTCTATAACATTTTTCTGTATTCTTCTGTCTTCCCTATCTAGGGGGAGTTATTATGTATATAGTTATTAATTTGTATCGCCACTTAAAATATTTTTTTACAAATTACTCCTTGCATTTTAAAACATATGAAGGAAAAATCAAATAAGAATTTTATTTTCTTCATGTCCTTTAACACACACTGATATTAGGTTGGCATTTCCTGAGAAAGCACAATTCTCTTTTACTGGATCCGAAGATGTTCCCTTGTTTCCATTTTCATGCACATGGAGTCGCCATAGATAGCATGCTCAAGACCAAGACAAAATAGTAGAAAAAGCCACAGAATCATAGAATGTTAGGGGTTTGAAGGGATCTTAAAGATTATTTAGTTCCAATTCCTCCTGCCATGGGCAGGGACACCTTCCACTAAACCCCATTGCTCAAGGCCTTATGAAGCTTGGCCTTAAGTCCTGCCAGCGTTGGGATGTCCTCAGCTCTGTGGCCACCTCTTCCAGTGCCTCTCCACTCCAGCAGTAAAGAATCTCTTCCTAATATCCAGCCTAAAGTTCCCCTCTTTCAGTTTGAATAATTATTGCTTGTCCTGTCACTATAGTTTCTGATGAAGTGTCCCTCCCTAGCTTCCCTGTGGGCTTCTTCTGATACTGGAATGTTGCTAGGAGTTCTCCACCCTTTTATGTTCTGAGTTTGCTTAGCAGGTCTTATCCATGGGGGGCCTCCTAGAGTTTTTGCCTGATTTGCTCCTTTTTGGCATGCATCGTTCCTGAACTTGGAGGAGGTGATTCTTGAATACTAGCCAGCATTCTTAGGCTCCTCTGCCCTCCAGGGATTTTTCCCATGAGACTTTACCAAGTAGGTCTTTAAAGAGGCCAAAATTTGTTCTCCTGAGATCCAGGGTGGTGAGCGTGCTGCATAACCTCCTCTTTGCCATGAGGATCTCGAGCTCTACTATCTGGTGGTCACTGCATTGGGGCATGACCTTCCCCCCCAGCTCCTCCCTACAGGTAAGAACAAGGTCCAGCATGACACCCCTCCTTGCTGGCAGATCAATCACTTGTATAAGGAAGTTGTCATTGACATGTTCAAGGAAACTTCGGGATTGCTTGTGCAATCACTGCTGTCAATAGCTTCTTAGATATTTATCCTCAAAAAATGGTGATTTTTCGGTTTAGTCTTCATTAGAAAGTTCCATTTTATTGAAGGATCTCACACAAGGCCTGTTATTCGCTGCAGGGTTGCTCATATCTGTAATGAACAGGTCAAAACAGGATTGAAGTGAAGTCTCTCTTTTCCTCCTTATATTAAATATTTTAAGGAATTACAGTCTTGGATAACTAATTTCTGGCATCTTTCTCTCAATGTGCAGGTAATATTAAGTTCTACCTCAATCCAGATGCATCCTCTGAACGCCAGGACATCAGAGTTAGGATAAAGCTAGTTGTTGGGATGCTGGAGCATTTTCTGAGCCTAGTCTTTGTATTGCCTTTCCTATTGCTTTCATGAAGGAGGACTTAGTGGTAGAGTAAATTGCATTTTTTCTATTCTCATGAACTGGTTTCAATATTATCATTATTATTATTATTATTATTATTATTATTATTATTATTATTATTGTTGTTGTTGTTGTTGTTGTTGTTGTTGTTGTTGTTGTTGTTGTTGTTGTTGTTGTTGTTGTTATTGTTATTGTTGTTATTATTGTTGTTATTGTTATTGTTATTGTTGTTATTGTTATTGTTATTGTTATTATTATTTTCTTCTTCTTTCTGGATTATTTCCATTTAAACACGATCTTTTTAAGTGAAAAGAAATTTCAAATCTTTAAATTTTTGTTACAAAAGGTGTAAATGCAGTAATGAGCATCATCTTTTGAAAAGCATGAATTTTGAAGAATCAGGACATAAGGACTGAAATACCATGTTTGGCTACTTTCCTTCTGAAATGATCAGAAAGCCCATTTATCTTCTTATTGAATAGAGCTTAAGAATTGTTCAGACAAACTGCAAAGGAATTAAAATTTGTTTTAACATGTGCTATGTTGGAAATAAATGTGGTCACAGACTAATACGTTGAGTTAACCTGAAATTACACTTGATTTAAGGTTTTTGACATCTCGCTAAGACTGTACACTTAAAAGTGTATTGGCTAGGTAGAACAGAAGTTGAGAACTGCTAATTGCAAGAAACAATATTCTATTCCTGCATGCACATGTATGATGACTGTTAAAAAAGATCTCATATATTCCTTGGTTTCCTAAGACATTGTTTCAGCCTGAGTTAAATGCAGTATCTAATTGCCAATTGCAATGCATTATGTTTATATAATATGATACTTATTTTTTCCACTTGAGTAGATAAAGTGGCTATCTATTTATATTATCATGATGTTTGAGTCAGTAGAGGCTGATTAGTTAAACTGAATGCCAGCAAAAGCAAATGCAGTCTCCTGAATAAAAACTGGCAGCTTTCGTGGCATGTGAATGCAAACAGACAAACAAGAAGAGAAATGTATTACTCTACCTAAAGTCCTGATGTTCTTCTGATGTGGTCTATTCACACCATTAAAACTGCAAAATGTGAAATTCCTCCAAATTTATTTTTTTCCTTTCCCAGAGAACTAATGCTCTTGGCATTGCTTAACAAAAAATAGAGAGACACATCCCTTAGCTGTAGGTGTATGTTATTTCCTTTTAGCAACATAGAGATGAAGCATTACTGTGTTTGATAGAGTTCATTTGGGTGAAGAGGTTCTGCTTTGGATGAGCCATGTTTTCCACTAATGAGTATTTTCTATATATTGCTTCTTATGAAGAATTGATAACCTTATAATAATCTGTTTTGACAGTATTTTTCTAGAAATATTGTGTTAAATATTTTTAGACATGAGGGATCATGGACATATGGATAGAGTGGTGCGTGCCTTCTCTAATTATATGCATTATACAATTCACCATTGTTGCCGACTGTTGTACCATTCTTCATTCATTTAATAATGCTTTTGCAAATTGGCAGATAGCATTTGGGCTAAAATACACACAGAGTTTTTGCAGGAATAAAACATGCTCTGTCTTTTCTCTGGTGTAGAGCAATTTGTCAAGTAATTAGCCAACCTAATTAAATTTTTGTAGCACTAATCAAACGAATATGCTAAAATTTTCTTTGCACAGCCAGTTTGCTGTCTGCTTGCATTTAACTTGATGGTTTGAAAGAGGCCCTACTATGTCTGCCACTCCACTTAATCACCTCATTTGCATTTTATATTGGTAAATCAAATAAAGCACCAGTGGCTTTTAGTATGATTGACTATGGTCAGGGCTGTTCAGATGGGACTTTTTCACAGAAAATTAGGCACATTTTAATATGAGTGAGTCTGTGCTTTCAACATTCAACAAACTACATTCACTCAGCTAATTAAAAGTGCTTGTTGCTTTTTGCCAATGTATGATAGATTTATCCAGCTGGTGTGTCCATTTTCTTTTGCATAATTTCTTGATGGAAGTTTTTATCTTTATACATAATAAGATTGTCTAAACAACACTTCAAGTCAATTCGCAAGAACTATATAAATAATATTTTGCAGAAGCTATTTACTTTGAAAGAAATACACTTGCTGTTCAGCAAACTGATTAGGTTATATATAGTTTCTTTTATATCCTTCTAGAACATAAAGCCTTTCACTATAAAATTTTCAGATTCTGTCTTCACTGAACCAGAACATATCACTTTCCTGAAACTGTGGGAAAAGCTCCTCAGGAGTATACCTAACAGTTCATCAGAGCAGGGTTTGATACTCTTTTAGATCAGGTCCAAGTTCAGACCCAAAACTTTACAGATGAAATATTCTGAAAGTCAGAAAAAAATTATTTATATGCAGAAGTGAGGCTTCCTTGTTCATTGTTGGAAGGATTCTTTACCAACATAAAACATTTCTGAAAATGGGAAAGAAAATTTTTCTTGCTCTTCTTCTAAAGGGTCAGTAAGGAAAGAAGTATCAAAATGCATTTCCTGATCACTTGAAGTCCATATACATGCTAAACATAGATGGAAAATGAGCTTCACCAGTAGATTTCCAAAATAAACCCATTTTTCATTAATTGTTTTGGAATAATCTAAGCAGGTCTAAACTGGTAGTAGGTAAAAACCCAACAAAATGTATGACAGGACAGTAAACAGCCTCTTTTTTCCTAAAAGAATTTTGTTCACACAGAGAGGAGCTAATTTAGCAAAACACTAAAAACACAACATTTTACATGGATCTAAAGCAAAATTTTCCAATGCAAATTGCAATACTTTTCTTTGAGGTACCTGCAGGGCACTCAAATATTCTCTCTTATTAATAGAGCTATGACAGAAGTAATTTAAGAGGGGAAAAGAGGACAATCTTCAACTGTCATAGGTATTTGTTAAGGAAGTATGTGTCCAAACCTTTAGCCATGTGATTAGTCTCATTGACTGAAAATAAAGGCTCATATAAAGAGGGATGAATTTCTTGTATTAGATTGTTTTAGATGGGGGTGGGAAGGGAATGCAAGTGCCAAAATGTATGATGTAAAATAAAAGACAGAAATAGCAAAGAATTATGTAAATGTAGGTAAACCATTGTTTGCAGGTGTTTAAACAAAGACAATAGAACGTTGTACCTAACTACAAGGCTTAGATACCCACCTTATCATTCTAAAAGCCAGACTCAAAGATGAAGTTTGCATCCCTCCCTATTACTGGTTCCACATTGTGGCTCATTAAACTTCTTTGGAAGGTTTCTCCTCTTAAATATGCTTCTTAATACCTCAAAATGTTAGAAATTGAGGGCCAAGTTTCAAGCCTTGCCCTGATGAGGGAAAGTGTCCTTGAACATGGAAGTCATGATTTACCTATGAAAAATATTGGAGGAGGAAAAAAGGCTCAACAGTGACCATACAGACCTCAGAAGAGAAGCTTGAGCTGAGCCCTTGACCCACAATGTACAAATGTAACAGATGTCTAAGTACCATAATGCTGCTTTAATTAAACATAGGCCAAAACCTCCTTGCTCTAAGCTTATGGGGATTATCATGATAAGAACTTCGCCTTGTTCTGGCCAAATTCACTCTGATCCAGAAGAAAGGCAGTAATGCTTTGTGTATTTTGATACCAGACTGGAATAAAACAAGATGTATTACATCCTCTGGTACAGCTCATTTACCTGGGAACACGAGGTGAACTTTTCCTATGCCTTACCACATGTATAAGTGTACCTGATTTAGTACACTAATCTCTTTGGTAAATTTATTTGAAATCTCTTATTTCTAATAAAACGTTGTGGTGCAATACACCATTTTGAATCCAATCTACACTTATATTTTTTCTCATTTACATCTGTAGACAGTCTTCTTTGAAAAATCCTCAAAGACATGCAGTCATCTTTCTTAGTTCTTAGAGAAGAATGCAAATAAACAGAATCAAGCCATTATATTTTCTTGATTTGATATTCCAACTGTCTGGCCTTTTAATTGTATTTTAATGAATTTAAGTTCAACTAAATGTCATGTTTAGAATGTGAATTCTTTAATCACGCTAAAAATTTATTCTGATTATCTTGTGCTACTTAATAGCATGTTGATATAAATTTAATATTAAATGGAAAATATTATTGTCAGTTGAAGACTGTGGGTAATCTCTGATTTAAAGAAAAAACAAAACAAACAAAACAAAAACCTCAACTTATACATTCTTTTTTTACTTTCAGATTCAAAAGCACCAAATACAGCATTCACTTCATCTCCAAAAATAATGTTGCTCAATAAATCACAAAAGCCTTGTGACATCATAAGCATTATTTTTTTTAATCTAAGTAAAAGAAAAAAGGTATTTCTTATTCTATGAAATAATTTATATACTTTACGTATCCCCACTTTGTGAATCTTATCCATACTAGTCTGAAAGCCTAGCTAAAAGCTGTTTTTATTTTGTGTCAATTTTTTTGAGTTTAAAACCTGAATCAGAAGTCTCTATTCATAAAAACTGCTGATCCTGATTCTTGGGCCTCAAATTTACTACAGACATATAAATGATCTACAAATACATTCTGCATAATAATATGACATTTACTGCAACTGCCTGCTACTAAACACATAAATACATGTTAGAGTTAAGAAGACAGATTTTCATGTCTTAGTATAATTTGGAAAACATAAGGATCTCTATGAATTTCATCTCAGTTTTTTTTTCTTTTATGCTACACAGCACAGTCTAAGTGCCAGTATTAATTTTCAATTATTCACTTTATTCATTTATTATGAATTGTGAACTCCTCAAGAACTTTAAGGAGTCCAGCCTTAAAGCTGGACCTTCAGCTAAAGCTGTTCCTCCATTGGATTAGAAGATCATGCTTTCAGTGAGAGTCTGCTCCCTTCTGTCCCCATGAAACCAACCTTTTAATCCAGTTTTCAGTACTGATTTCTATGTTTCCTAACAACTGAGGATATATTTGTTTGTTTTGGAGATTCTTTTGAGTTTATGTATGAGGGGAGGGAGTTAAAATTTAATTTTCCCTGCCTCTTACCCTATAATCTGTTTCTGACATATGTCTGTGTGGGGCTTGAGCTGAGCTCTCTTCTAGCTGTTCAGTGAATTATTATCCCATGATTACCAGTGAGCACAAAGTTTGCATTAGTAAAATATTATAGGTCACAGTTCTGAAAAGGTTGAATGGCATCACCTAAGTGGTATAGCCAACATATTTATCAATATCTATGTGATCTCCCGAACTTGAATGTCCACCACAATTGTAGTAAAAGACAAACCAACTGCTAAATAAAACATTTGAATATGTCTGTATTATTTAATGTCTGGGGGAGCTTTCAGAAATGTAACCTGTCTTGTTCATTTTAAAAATGCCCACTTATTAACAGCAGATATATTCCTTATCAGAATGAAATTCAGACTCCTTGTAGAAACAAAATATGAGAGAATTTAGCTCCTAAGATTTGTCTGCCATTCAGAAAAAATATGCCTTCATACTGATACTCAAATAATAATTGATTTTCATTTTTTACTGCAGATTATATGCTCCAATCCATACTCAAGTTTACATTTGAAGTCAAATATGAAAATTGTAATTGCTCTGAGAGTTATATGCAACTAAATTAGATGTATATGCTGATTCAGCTTCATAAAAGTGAATTTCAAAAAATTCAGAAATTTTCTTCTTAGAGGAGCATCTTGCATTGCATCTTGAGCTATGCTTATGCCTTGATGAGAACAAAACCAAGAGGAATTTATGCAAAGCAACACAGACTGACTCTATATGCCAAATGGCACAGTTTAAAATGTATGTGTGCTACAGGCACACTGCAGCAGACTCTAAGCTGCATCAGCTGATCATGCATAAACAGGAACCACAGTAAGCAGCTGCTGTCAGTCCTAAACAATAGCACTTTGAGCAGTTTATTTAACTGAACTAATTCTACAGAGACAACAGGTTTCTTCCTATTGTTACAGACTAGCAGTGAAGCAGAACGTCAAGCATGTCACTCACTAAAGGGCTTGTTTGGTCTCTTTGTGTGGTATTTATAGCATGGTCTGGTTAGTGTCAGTCTTCGCTTTATTGGTATTCTCTTAAATCCTGAAGTTTTACCCAGACTGTTACTAATAAACTCAAATCTTCTCATAGAAATGATGTATATTTTCCAGCAAGTCCTGTGAAAACTTCTAAACCCTGTTTAGCTGTGTCATTGTATTTCATTCCAACTCCTTTTGCATACTACAGTACTTTTTTATTTTTTTCTTTGCCTTCCACAGGGAGATTTAAACTTTTATATACATATTTTTAACATATATTTGTTCTGTGATTTTATTACTTATGACAGTCTTTGATATATACAGAAAAACATGGATTCCTTGCATCAGATATGAAGAGAAATGTAAGGATAAGCCATCATGTTCTTATAAGCTAAAATAACATTTGGTATTATAGCTGCATCAATAAAGAATTATTTTTCTACTTTTAATATTCTTATTTCTGGATAAAAATTTTTTTGCCCCAAACACAAGAACAAGATGAGCACAGCTCAGTTTGATGCGGCAGACTCTGCTGCAAAAGCCATAGTCAGTTCCTGAACTGATCATAAAAAAATGTTTTCAGCCAGCTTTTTTCCTCACTTCTGCCAGTAATTTTTCAGTAAGGGGTTCTTCTATCCTTACCTACTTGGGCAGATTTCCTATGGTAAAGACACTAATACAAGTTAGTAAATTGGCAGAATGCCAAAAATTTTTGCACTTTTTTTGTGCAAAGAATATAGCACTGAATTTGTCTGGATCATCAACTAACAGGCTTCCCAATGACTATACTTTGAAAAATTGTCATTTCTGAATACAATCTTGACACAAATAATGTACACAAATAGTATTTTTTAAGGGAACTTAACATGAAAACACTACTAACAAAAAATTAAATTAGACAAAAAAAACCCAACAAAGTTATTGAAAAAATATTAAAATATAAAACTAAAGAGCATTTTCTGTCAGAAAACTCCCTCCCCCAAAACAAAATTTCAAGGAGTCGAACAGATCAATTGTTCATGTCAAAAACAAGTCTGTTTTTCGCTGTGTTTCAGGAATGCCCAGAGTACATGGTGAAACAGGGATGAGAGCTCCACACAAGGTGGGCTCACCTTGGTATTATCCGTGTAGAGGATACTCTGCTCCTTCACTGTATATGGTTGAGCTTGGAGGAAACCTTATTGGTGGTTGTTAGCTTTTGGGTCTCAGGTGTCCACAGTTCTTAAACAATTCACATGTTTCACTGCGTGTCATAGTGCCTCCTGCCAAGTCTTGGACTAGCGCAGGAAAAGCCATGAGCTGAAACCTCCTGCAAGGACAATGGAGGTCAGCAAGAATTTCTGCACCCAAAACTGCCCTATTACATTGGATTCGGCTGCCCAGGCCAGGACTCTCTATAACAAAATCATTCTGGTTAGAAGATACCTGATTACTTTATGCTCAAAAACTGCTCTGGGATTTCATCTTTTGCTCAGCACACTGGAGTGTGCTGGCTTATGCCTCTGGAACATGAAAAAATATTGGCATGTAATCCTACTCAGGAGAATTGGTTATCCTTCATCATGGTGTCATCTGTTCTTGGTGAATATCATCATATTTGTATTAAAATCCTGTGGGACATTGTTATAAGTGTTATCCTTGGCACTTTTTCCAGTTTTGTTTTGCAGGGTTTTGTGGTTTTGTTTTTCTTTTTAAATCTAAAATACTTTAAAATCAATAGCATCATTCTTTTTCTCAGCTACTGTAAGGACAAAACTTCTTTTTATCTGTGACCAGATTATAATCTTCTGTTATCAGATTCAGACTTCTTGAAAAATATGCAGTCTTCTATTCTAAGAATTCCACATATCATTCCATTTAAATGCATAAAATACAAAAAATCTATATATAATAAAGACCTTATAATTCTCTTGCTTGTAAGTCAGTGAGAACTGTTCTGACAAAGAAAACAAAACCAAAAGCAAAACCACACCAAAACAAACTAGAAGAAAAAGTTTCAATGGCAATATTTTATTATTGAATCTTAGTGATTTTACCACTTTTTTTTCTAAAGCCAAGCTGAATGCTTTTTCCTGGGACCGCTGTAAACTGTATGTGAATTTTCCCATTTTCTTTCATGTGTTTGACATATCTATACACAGATATATAGTCTGTATTCACATGTACATTCAGCTTTGTCATGAAGATATTCAGATTTCAAGTTCCTATTTTTATAAATAATTTTTAATTCCTTACAGATTGTACCTCACACATACACAAAGGGGAACAGGAGGCATAAACCAGCCTTTATTTCTTAGCTCTGGCTGCACAGAGTGCAAGTGTGTCTGTGTGCAGGTGTTTGCTGGGGCTCCCAGGAGGCAGCTGCTGCGGAGCGTGGTGGCTGTGTGTCACAGCCTGGGTCTGACCCCAGAGCTCCAGCCAGAAGCAGAGTACCCAGCTCAAGGAGACGCAGCACCAGGCATCAGACTGAAACTAAATTACAACATTTCAGCAGCCTCACCTGAAGCTAAACAGTTTTTTCAAACTCAGTTGGAAGAGTCCTGGCAAAGTGACCGTTGACCTACTTTACTGTTTAGAAGTTCTGTATATATATATGATGAATGTTTCTCAGCCTTAATGTGCTCTGATATTATAATAAGCACTCTAATTACAGAACTTTTTTAAGAAAGAGGTTTCTTGTTTCCCTCTTCTTAGGAAAGGCAGAGGCCAACAAACGTAGAAGTAACAAGATAAATCTTATTTACTGTGTATGTCTTCCCTCTTTAGTGGAGATACATTTGTGATGATGCAGCCCCAGGCACAGGAACAAGCCCATAGCTCCTCTGAACCCATTCAGGTGTGACAACCAGCACATAATGGTAGTGCAGTACACAGGATGGCAAAATTGCAAGCCATGCACAACACACGCTCTGCTTCTGAAAACAGTGTTTGTTGGATTAATACTGCTTTCTGCACTGGTATTATAATTGTCTGCAGCAATGCAAATTTTCTTACTTGTAAATTGTCTTACTGATGGAGTCAGCTGAGTCCAGAAGACCAACATATTAACACGTCCATATTCCTGCATGACACGTGTGTTTGGAATTATTAATAAAGCTGTACACAGTGCAGATATAGCTTGAGATATTAGGATAGACTCTAGTAGCAGCAGAATTATACTAACAGCTTTTAATACCTTGTTTTGAGCTTGTTTAAGAGAAGAAAAGAGAAGAATCTCTAAGTAATCTTGATTGAAACCTAACAAGGAATGGAAAAGCTTGCAGGGCATTTTTTTGCTTTCACATAAGTCAAAAGGCTGAGGTGAGCACAGACCCTGGCAGATCCTTGGTACAATCTCTTCACTCATGTTCATATAAACTGTTCTGCTCTCTCTAAGAGTGATGTCCTGCAAGTTATATTCAACTGGAATTTCACCTCAGGATGCTGAATCCAGTCAAATAACTTCCTCCAATAAAAGACACAAGGTAAAAACACAGAAGCCAATATTTGAAGGTGAGCCACAAGAATTTATTTATAACGTGCATTGAAGAGACAATAGCTAGATCCATGAAGACAAGTACAAGATCACTCCTATCCAAGCCAGGAGCTTGAGGCAAAAAAACATAGGTCTACTACAACAAACAAACAGATAAGGAAGCAGTACTCCCTGCAAGCTTGGTGCCACCTCTGAGGTGATGCATCCTGCCAATCAGCCAGGTATGGCAGCTGAACCAGATGTCCCTGCTGCTGCAAGAGTCCCTCTCCTGAGTCCAGAGCCAACACTAGGGCCTTTGGATGTATCAGTCCATGTTCAATACACTGCAAAGAGAGGCACCAAGTGTTCTGTGTTTTCACCAAGAAGATTGCAGCCTAAACAAAACACCAATTAAAGCAATAACTGTTTTCTCAGGCTGCCTAATTAATCAGAAAAGCCAAAATATTTTCAGTTTGGGCCAAATTGGTATTAAATGGAAGAAAAAGAAAAAACAAAATAAAACAGATTTCTAGGCTAAAAAGACTGCTTTACTGCTTCAAAATGAAATCTTTTGCTTGATTACTTTTTTGGCTTTCTGCGTTATCTGTTTTAACAAGTGTTGGCAGTTTTGTACTAAAAACCCCTTTTTGAAAAAAGAAATTGTTTTTTAAATAATTCCATATTTGGAATTATCTAAATCTTTTCCCTTTATTTCCTCTCTTCTAACTAGAACAGTTACAAGCATGATCCAAACTTCAGAATAATTTCTGTCACTTGACTGTCCTGTCAGAACTGTGTACTACTAAAAACAGGAGCTATTGGAAATTATAACAAGAAAATAATTCAAATCATCCCAGACGTTTTTTAAGTTCAAAGATGTGATACATTAATTTAGGCAGGTAATATTTTTTTATTAAGTATTCCTTTATAGCAGTTTTTCCTATTAGTGAATAATCTTATATGTATTTTTACTGATATAAGTGTATGAGAGCTTTATCATTATAGCATTAATCACATTTGGGGCTCTAGTTCATGTTTGCTGAGAAAAGTGTGAGTTCCCTACTATCACTTCTGAGAACAATTGTGAGTCTCCTGATCATAAAAATATCTTTAAAAACACTTTATCTTGAAAGGTTTGATTTTGTTTTCTTACTCTTTTGTCTTTTTATGAAGATTTTTTTGTGTGTGCCTTCTTACTTCTGAGCTTCTGAAGGGCACTGTATTTCATTTTCCTGTTTTTCTTCCCAGCAGTAAATGACAGAGCAGATCACAAGGCTCTGTATTTATTGTGGGAGCTTTTTAAAGAAAACTGATTATTTTATGGCCAGAAATAAAATTATGAGTTGGAAGCACTGGAAACACAACCCTCTGTGCAGCAATGTACTTATTGCATGGGCATATTTTCACCACAAAAGACACTGGAGTCTGAGGAATGATTTTTCATCTGTCTCAATTGCAGCTTTAACATTACAACAATGACCCATCTGCCTGGGTAAAAGATGCTGTAGACACTGAGCCTAGTCAGTTTTTCCTACATTTGCCACTGTTACCATCCTGAAAAACTTAAAAAATTGATGCAGGCCCCAGACATCAGATTAATGAAAAAAAGAAATCTGTGCTGTTGTTGTCTGTTTAATATTATTTCATTTTTAGTTTAAACTTCCCTGTGTCTTTTGAGTTCCATATCATGTGCAGGAGTTTTTTCCTAAAACTACTGGTACTAAGAAATACTCCAATCTCTGACTTCAACAGAAGTGAGTGCTTCTTAATTTAAAATTAATGTTAAAAATTGCAAGATCTTGTTATACGGCTTGTGTTTGGCTTTTTGCTATTCTGATGTTTGCATGATTAACACTTAACAAATACAAATAAAAGCACAGAATGTTACTCCAGCTAATTCTGAAATAGAAAGTCACATTAGCTATCTAAGCCCACACTAAAATATCTGAAACCAGAGTGATTTGTACTGCAATTTCACTATTTTTATCTGAACACTGAGAGTCTGAGGTGATAGTGGTTTATCCATACCGGGTGCTTGTCAGGTCATATTTGGGACAAAGGGTGCTGAACAAATATATACATCTATGTGAAACTTAATTTCACTTAAATTAAGTATAAATGATCTAGTGAATAGAGTGTAAAATTAAGAAAGAGATTTAAACTATTTACATGTTTAACTGCCTGCAATCACTAATGTGGCTGTTTAAATAATGAACTTTATTTAAGAGATGGTTAGATAATTTTGTCCTGTCTTTTGGGGTCAAATTATACAGATTTTTACAAAGACCTTGGGGGAAAAGAACCATGAGCTTCAGATGTGAATTTTGTATAAGAATTTATAAATCCAGAGGCTTCCATGCTCACTCAAGCCTAGGGAGCACAAAAGGAGCATCATGGGTTTCGCTTAGCATATAAAAAAATATCAAGAGAATAGTTAACTGTGACTGTGATGATTTTCAACATCAATTAGAAAGTCTACTGGCAGCTAATTAATATTAATATTTTTTTAATAGCTTCAAATATTTCAAAAGCAAAATAATACAGATGTAAGGAAGCACTCTCTTTGTCTATTGCCCCATTTCAGGTATTTGTAAGTATAGTTTCTGAAGAAATGGTAAAAGGACAGGAGACATCTGTTGAAGGTTCATCCTGTTATTACTGTTGCTATTATTCATTATATTAATATATAATGGAAATATTATCTTACATATTATTAATAGTACTAATACTAACAGTAATGCCAATACTAATACTAATACTAATAATGGTTTCATCCTCTTCCTGTCTTCACAATTCCTACCCTCTTCTCAGTTCCTTCCTGTCTTCTTTGAGATCATTTTCTTCCTCTTCACCTTGCTCTCGGCATCAGTAGCTGCGGGGAGAAGAGGAGATGAGGCAGGCAACAACCTGGGCTGTGGCAAGCTGCCCAGGGGGCTGCAGGGACCATCTCTGAGAGGCACCTCTGACCAGCTCTGTAGAGGCACTTATGGATTAAACACAACAGCCTTGAATACAATCTGCCAGTGAGAGGGTAGCAGTGGGAAAACCAAAAGTTCCTGCTCTCAGTGACTGTTTCAGGTGAGGCTGCAGGGCATTGTGGTCTGAAAGGAGTTTTGTACTCTTTAGTGTATAATTGAGGGCTGAGGCACAGTGAGTCAGCGCAGTCTGGCTGTCAGAGACCTTTTGCTTTTCTCTCTTGATTCTGAAAAACTGCATACTCTCCGGATTGAAAGACTGCAGACTTTATTCATAACAGTGAGATCGTTATCCTTCCCTACTGGTCTCTCCTCCAGCACAGCTTTTATCAGCTGTTTCATTGTATCTTGAATGAACTCTACCATAAAAGTAAATAAAAAAAGAAGTCTAAAAAAGGTGCATACTGTTTAAGTAGCTTCAACATTGCAATGGCTATGGTAGTAATGCTAGAAGTAAAAACATGAAATGCTATATCTGCACCTTTTACAAAATGTATGCTACTTACAAACCATGAAGTACTTGATTATATACAATGCCATCTGATGCAAAATGCAGATTGTCAAATTTTATGGTCCAGATTCAGTTCTAAGCTGCACAAGGAAATCCTAAGTAATACCTCTATTTTTCCTTTCTCTAGATCTACATCAATATAAACCAGCTGAATATGTGTCTGTATATTTTAATTACATACTTATGAAGTTTTTTTTTCCCCGGTAATTGACAGTGCAGTCTGTTTTTTCATCCATTTTTCTTTTATACTGCCTTTACTCTGTTCAAATAAAAAGTATGCAGTAGAAGTGCAAACTGTACATGGGAGACATAAACAGACAGCTGGTGTGTCTGCCTCAGTACTGGACTCTGCTGATACCACTTGTTTCCGCTATAAGGAAGATGCAAAATAGAGCTGACTTCTCTATTGCTAGTTGAAAACACATTTGTATGGCATTTATGCTCAAATATTGTATTTATTTCCAATATTTATGTAAAGTGTACATGTTTGCATGAACATAATTACAATTTTTTTTTTGTATGTGTGATTCTGTTTATTAACCACTAATCTATTTCTTTGTTGATGTCAAACTAATTAAGAAAAACAACTAAAATAACTAGTTTTAGTAAATAAAAAAGCCTTTATTTGATGTCCTGCTATAGTAACATGTAACATTTTTTACATCATTACACTTGGAGAGTTTACACACGTATACCTGTTCTAGTTCAGCAAGTAGATTAATTTCTTGATGAGCAAAACCACTTATAATGTCAATGTGTTATTCCAGCACATTCTCATATGCTTAATACAACTAAAAGTTGTTTTATTTTCCAGCACAGAAGTAATGTTATTCCAATGGGGTCAGAGGGCTGCCCTGGTCTTTTCCCGATCACTGGACGCGTTTGAGTACAACAGTACAAAATAACTTCCAAATATCCAAACAGTTCACTCATGGTATCTGAAATGAAACCCTCATTCTAGAAGTATATAGGCTTCCATCAAATGAAATAGTTACTTACATGGTATAGAAAATAAATAAATTATAGTTATTTTAGGAAAATGGATTGTTTACTTGCCTTTAGCAGGACTATTTAAGCCACAAGGGTCTGACTCTCTTTTTGACTAAAAATCCCTTGTTCCCATCTAACAAAGGGAAACAGAGAGAATTATTCAGGTGATATTGTAAAAAAAGCAGGATCCATTCCATATACGGGCCAGAGGCATTTTGTGGAGTATCAGGTTAATCAGCTTCTTAACTTCATCTAGACCAGATGAATAACCAAACTCCTGGGTTCTTTCAAGACTGACTAGCACATAGGTGTTATTATGAATATTAGATTTATCTGGGTATGGTTTGAGCTGGCAAAGAAAGCACTGTTTGAGACCTACTGCCTTGAATGTGACAATATTAATACTGCACTGATGTGCAGATTAGTAGGAGACCATTTTCACTCACAGACACCCAGGGTCTGTTCAGCCCACGCTAACAGCCATCAAAGGGGCTTGGTGGGGGCATGTACACATTGGCTCTCAGGCGGGTGAGCTATGCATCTTACAACTCTCAATGACAAGAGGATTTTCGCTTGCAAGGTCAAGGAGGTTGGCCTCCTGTGAACTGGAGCAATAGAGAACTGGGTCACGACCCTGTAAAGATTTCTGCACATGCTTACTTTCAAGCATGTGACTAGGACTATTGTTTGCAGTGGTGCTGTTTGCATACCCAAATTTAACACACAAAAGCTTTTGCAATTTTGATTTTTTACTATCTATGGCTTGAAAAATATCTCAGAGAAAAGCAGTATTTTCTAGATCCCTTTTATGTTACAGTCAGGTGTCTTTCAGTAGCAGTAAAAGTAAATTAAATCAAATCTACACTGCATTTTGCATCAGTTTGAAAAGGAAGACCTGAAAATAACTTACTTAAGGCTTTAAAAATCTTAATTCCAGTTTTTAAATAGGCTATAAGTAAGGCTTGTTGTAAAATGCATCTTATAATTTGTTACTATCTCCAGTTTCAACTCTGAATAGATGCACCTCTGCGCTTACTTGGGTGTCGGAGGTCATGGCCAAGGTACTGTGGAAGTGTTTTAAGAAGCTTGGCTAATCTTTGCCAGTACTCACCCTGGCTCTAGCTAGTGTTCAGAAATTCAATTTTCAAGTTTATGCAATTAAATTAAAAATGCCAAACCTCCGCCTAAGTTTTATAAGCATATAACAAAAACTCTGTCCCTTCACTGAAGAGAAAAACAGCTATAAATTAGGACATAAAACTTCTCTAGTGGAGTGGTTTTATTTTTAAAAAGACAACGTCATATATTTCCAATAATATATAGTTATTTATATTCCAAATGAGTTACTTATTCCTGTGAAGCCCTGCAATTGGTTTCATATCATTCAAAGTGGGATTACACAATTTACAAGAAACAAAGGGAGGGAAAAAAAAAACATTTTTCTTTGACAATGAAGAACAAATTAATGAGTTTGGGATGTGGTTTATAATCTGCTTCCAAAATCCTACATGCATATGCCCTCTGAGGACTCCTCCTGTGCAGCTTAATAGAAAGGAATCCCATCCATTGCATTCTGTAAGGACTACAGAGTTTGAATAAAGAAAAAAAATACATTTTTAACACATATAAGAATATTTCTTAAGACATGAACCACAAAAATAAAATTGTGGCTTTACACAATAGACTTAGCTCAGATGAGAGCTTCTTCCTCTCCTGGTCACACCTACAAGCAGAGAAACATGCTAGTTAGCAAATTTGTGAACTTTTCACATATATTTGCCCTGATAGCAAATATTTGAGCTTTTAAAGATGGACTAATTCTACTTGAGACAATTCTTTCATGCTTCAAGTTAAGACTATGTCTGGTTCACCACACAGATAAACAAATACTTTCATTATTAGGTCCCTACAGAAAAGGTAATATAGAAAATTTGCAAATCACAAAGTAACTGAAAGAATAAACACTCTCCTTTGTTATATATGCAAACTGCTATGATTTATAACTGCTGGAGGTGTTAGCAAAATCTAATTAACATATTTTTAGTGTGATTAAGTTAGAAGACTAATTTCCATCAGTCACTTTCTTTCAGAACAAGCAATAAAGCTTTAAAAAAAAGTACCTAATATAATAAAGTCAAAAAGAATAAAAGTAAAGAAAAAGGATGCATTTTGTTTTAAAGTTATCACCGGGAATGAAGTAGTATTTCATGCATTTTTTGAGAATAGAGATTTGAAAAAGAACTATGGGTATCTTTTTTATGACTGAATGAAACTTTAATAGAGAGGAGGTTAAGAAGTTAAACCAAAGTAACAATAGCACTGCAGTGAAAGAGGCATGTTCTTTTTCATGCACATTGTTCCCTCTCAGAGGTCTGTCACTCAGTAGAATAGATGTACTTTGACTCATGGGTGGCGATGCACAGCTTAAGCTTAGCCTGAATCCTCTCCTAAAGGCTGACTCCTGCAACCAGATCCTGACAACCTCCCTCCAGCACTATAGCATGTTTCACTAATATGAGCTGATAGGATTAGCAGCAGGCAGCAATTACAAACTCTTCTTTGTGAGTCCTGAAGAGTTTTGATTCCTGTGTCAACTGATGCTGTATTTCAGATTTCTTCTGTGGTAAATCCTAAACCTTGAGTATTGAGATCAGATTTACACAGTCCAGGAAAACAAAACAATAAAGGATAGTAAGTTGTTTAAATTTAGGTATATCTATATTGTTTTATTACAAGCAACGCACCCACATCCCCCTCCAATTACTAGGACTATTCACTGGCCATAATATAGTTGATTGGGAATACTGCTCAAGACACTAAATCAAGATGGTTATCAGCACTTCTACACCCATTTCCTAGCCTAATATCCAAAGCAGTCTCACAGTAAAGGAAAAGGTTTGGAGTCTGATTGACCCTGAAGAGATTCTTTTGTCCTGGAGGTAAAAGTGGGTTCACATGTAATTTTTTTAATATAGGAACTAAGTAAAACATAAAGAGAAGTAAATAAACAATGCAAACATTCAAACTCACTTGACGAAGGCTGCACGCAACCTGCAAATAAAAACCATGAACTGAAACCAGTGGTATTATTTTAAACACATGTGAATATTCAGTAAGATGACAAATATTAGATTTTATTCAATCAAACTGCACATTTAGCCTTAGATTAATTGTTTCCTACGGATAGACATGCATCCATGTGCATGAAAATAACCTAAATATTTTCTTTACACTGCGGGCCACAAAGATGGCTTCCCTTGGGATGGCTTCCCGAGATGTCTGCTCTGGCTTGACACCATGGCAGGTGACTCAATTTCTTTGATAATTTGGATTATCAAAACTCTTTAATTGGTGATAGCCATGTGTGACCCAAACATCTGCCTGTGCATCCAAGAACTGGGACAGATAGCTAAAAATTTCACCAACCAGTCACATCTATCAGTGACAACACAAAGTAACATTTATTAAACTGATTAACTGTCCAATGAGTGCACCTGTAAGTGAAAATGGAATAAAGACTTCTTCAGATTTTCATAAAGTAACCTTGCTGAACCCAAGTGGAAGACGCTACTACCTTACAGCTTCCTGTTTAATTCTCTACTTTCATTTGCTTGGTAGAATTGAGAGCAATTAATGACATTGGTTTTGCAGAAATGCATCCTATAGACAAGCTATGGTACTGAGATATATCTATATTCCATCCATATTCCTTTCTGCTGATTATGTTACAGAATCATCAAAGGGCAAAAATTATCTAGGACTGTAACAATTTATCCCTCTAACACTGATCTGCTGACAAAATCAGAAACCTAAACTTGAGGACATAGTCAAATTTAGGAGACAACAAGTTTAAGTCAGTATGACAGTATAAGAAATTATATGAAAATAAAAAAAAATTCCACTAAGACAATACAAGTTTTTATATAGACCTAGTATATATTGGTTTCAGAAAATGAATCCTGATAAATTAGGGTGTAGCTCTTTTGAGACACAAAATGTCAAAGAGTGCGTTGCAGTTCTCTGAGTGTCTTCATATAAATATTAGATTTAGAATCCTGTGCAAAACTGCTGTGAAAAAAGATGAATTTGCTTACATCATTTGTGTGATTCCTGTTCACATTCCAGTCTTTCAATTCAATGAAAGTTCCTAAATTTTTAAGAACATGACAGAAAATATTTTTTTAAAGTTTATAGCTTTCTTGTACAATCTATCCTTTGTAATACTCACTCAAAAAAAAAGGCTGAGTTTGCAGAATAATAAGATGAGCTCCTACCTTATTTTCAGGTTCTTCAAACAATAGAACTGCTTCTGAGAAAAGGCATATTATAACTTAGCACTGAGTACAAACCAAAGGATTTAGCCTGATGTGTTTCAGATAAGTGAGAAATATTTTGCCTGTATATGTAAAGTCAGTGACACAAGTTCACAAGTAAATCTGTAAAAAGAAATCTCATTATATGTTCCAAAGCTTGTAATTTTCTCTCATGGATGTATAAAAAGGGTGATAAGTTGGCAATAAGTTTCTTTTATCTATAAGGCTACATTCTTTGAAAGCTAGTACAATGACCTCAGCGATCAGTTAGTATAAGCTAAAGCTAATGACGATGATCCCTTTATATGCATTTTCATTTTAGAACTTTGCATTAGTCTCCTTTTGTACCTAAAATACACGAATCCATCTGTGTCTGTCTACATATCTGCCCATTTATCATGTGGTATCTGTTTTGCAACAAGAACAGTGACATTTGGAATGCACCAAACATACTTACCAGAAATTTAATATGGCTTCCACAAAGCGCAGGAGTTTCTGGGACAAACAAGTTGCTCTTGAGAGTTTGGATGTATGAGAAATCTGTCACAAATTTTCCATTTCAAAAGGAAGCCTTAACATATCTTGTTGCATTTCCAGAAATGGAACAAAGCAAGACTTTATGGTTAAGAAATGGATGTGAGCCAACAGTCAGTACCCTAAGGTGAAAAGTCAGACCTGCCTAGCAGTTCCTCAGCTCTCAAGCAAGAGTTCTTCAGTTCCAAATAATGAACAAGTGAAAAAATAAATAATTCCACATAATGAAGAGGTGCGCTTATCTCTACTGAATCCTTCAGTGTGTTCTGGGCAAAGGACTCTGAGCATGAAATAAAGAGCGCACTTGGTATAGCAACTGATGAAACCTGCAACACATCTAAAGTAGCCTCTCATTTCATACAGCTGTAAAAGCTCTGCAGTAAGCCCCTGAAAGAGAACATTTAAGTGTTTTATGTTAATTTGAAATGCTTAAAAGCAGTCAAAAGAGAAGCATAGTCCTGAAGAAATCCCAGCTTTAAATCCCACTTAAGCCAGGGCATGTCTATGATGTTGCTGCTTTTTTTTTGCTTTTTTTTTTTTCCCTAAGCAACCGCAATTCTTTTATTACTTCTGAAATGTTGGGTACGTTTCATGCAGATTTGATTTTTCATATCACCTTTTAAGGGCTGAGTCAAAATTTCCTCAGCGTCCTTAGAAATCCTAATAGCCTGGCAAGATTTCCAGCCAGGACCTAATATTCTTCTGTTCTTTGTGCGTGGAAGCTGCTGTCCCCATGAGTCTGTGCAGGGTGAGCATGAAATACGGGTGGAAGCCCTTAATAGCACGTTCCCACTTCACTTCCCAGTCCTTGCCAAGAGTCTCTTGGCAAGACACTTTTGGCAAGGGCTGTGGATTTGTCAGCTTTTCAGATGAAGCAGCAGTGGTCAAAAATTTCTCAGGTTCTTCTCTGTGCAAAATCCAAAGGAATCTAGTATAAAGTTCCTCCACTTCACTGCTGGGATCAAGACTGGAGGCTTACTCCATAGGAAC
>VXBQ01003364.1:318794-333676 GCA_013400175.1 Phainopepla nitens
TTGGAGACCAAGGCAGTTTTATCTTTTCTCTCAGACAAGTGTGTTTATGTCTTACATCTCTTTTGTCCAGGGCTGTTATATTACCAAAGATTATCCTGGAATGATTGAACACCTGCTGGAAATCTGAACACTGAAAACTGAAATTTCTACTAGTTTGTACAAAAATACTATAAATGAGGCAAGGGGTGGTGGTGATGGGGTGATGGGAGTGTTTGTCATTTGATTCAGTCCTTTGAATTGCGGGGGAAATGATTCATTTTTTCTCCTATGAAATACCAACCATATTAACAGCACTGCTCATTGAAACTATATTAGCAGTAAAGGACAGACCTGTCCACACACATGTATCCTGCTGAATTCAGCTGGCCAGTAGCTCCGGAACTCAGCAGCTGATTTTATACCAATGCGAAGGTTAATGAACTGTTTTCTACTCCTCTCCAGGAGCAAATGTCAGCCCTATAGAGGTTCATTGCTCACCAGAACTCAGTCTGGAGTCCTAGTCTGGCACAGGAAGACTAATAGACTAATGCATTAATTCACTGAGCCTCTCTGCCCTTAGACAGGTTGTGCATTCATCATATCTTCATTTACCTTCCAACAATTATTTCAGAATGCATATAAAACACTCTATATCCTGATTATTGCCATCAATATAAATATAAACTACAACAGAAGGGAAAGGGAGGAAAGAGGAAGGCTTTTGGATTCAACTAATAAACATAAATGCAGAAAAACATGTACATCACAGCTGGCTGAATCTCTGAACAACTAATTAAAATGAAGCCCTGTTTAATTTTTCCAAAGAATGATCTGCTTTGGCTATCTGCCAGCTATAGGTAGGTGAGGGGTTTTTTCGTGTTTTTTTCCATTGCATAAAGGATAATTTGTGCTTAGTCATACATGAACAAAAGTACTTTTTTGACCATTCTCGGAAAATAACTATTCCCAAAATTATTTAATATAGCTGGACAGTCTCACTAAAGAAATAGGAAGTATAGGAAAGGCTATAATTTTTTAGGGTGAGAAGCTATTCTCTATATGATGGGAAACAAGCTCTGTATGATACTAACACTGCAACACAGAGGAACTGGAAGAACATAACTGTCTAAAAAAATTATTTGTGGGCTAAAAAGATGAGATGAACCAACTACATCCATGGATTAACCATTAGTAAGAAAATTACTAAAATTCTGATGTTACTTCTCCACATCCTAGGAAGCAGACTTCAGCAGACGCATTACAGAAAGTGTCTTGAATTCTTATTCCTGCTGAAGGATTCAGCACAGGCTGAATGCAAGGAGGGCACAGAGAAAGAATCAAAACTTGTCCAAGTGATGTAGCTTTATGACTTCAATGTGCAACAATATCACTCCAGCAGAGGGTTGACCTTAGCATATGGAAATTTCAGTTTACAATGGAGAAATAGTGACAATTAAAAGAATACATACAATAATTGTTTCACATTATGTCTTGGCTACTTTACTTCCGGCGACATTTTAAAAATCGGAAACATGAAAAAGGAACCCAACCTCGATTGAAGTATTCATGTGAAATTTTGCACTTCAATCCTTTTACTTTCAGAGAAGCCCACAGCTTCAGTTGAGGTTAAGTCTATCAGCAGTTGAGCAGCTCCCTTTCTGTTACGTCAAGAGAAATACCTTGAGATATAATTACATTGTGAATGACTAAAACAGTGTGAGAGTCAGTAGTGGGAAAAAAATATGCAAACTAGCATGTCCTAATTGAATTGTTCATTTGGTTTTTTCCGTTTCGTGTTAAGAACAATAGGATAAATCCCCTTTTTCATCATTCAGGATGAAAGTTTATTTGAAGTTGGAGACTATAGCTGCCTTTTCACAGTAAATTGACCTTGTTCCATGCAGCCAATGTCATAATGCTCTGCTTTATCTAGGCTGAGAGAGAGAAAATCGCAAATTGCTTCTGCATGATTAGTTCTGCCACTTCAAACGTGTTTCTTCCGAGTTGGCTTCCACACTTGCTGCTAGAGATATGTGCCGCTGGGAAACCCTAATCTGTCTCTGAACTCCTCTGATTTAGTAACCCTTTACCAGCCAGTCTCTTAAATCAGTGAAATGATTCTTGTTGAGAACAATAGACATGGTACAGAAAAAAAGAAGGCATTAATTTTAGTCAGCTTTTTCTCATTTAGAAGATGGAAGTATTTTTAGATTAATGGAGTTTTCACAGATATGTATTTATTCGTATTATTGCTAACAAAGCTTTTTTCTTTTCTTTATATATTATATCTTGATGAATAAGTCTTGGATTTTTTTATTTTTCTTGAACTGCAGAAATATATTTACATTTGTGTTACTAAATTGCTATTTGTATCATATCATCTAATTAATTCTAAACTCAAAAATCTCTATTGCTCTTCATTTCACTAGTATGTTCCAAATACATAATCCCAATATAGTCGAAGATTAAGAAAATCCAGGACAAAAATGACTGCTGTATTCTTGAAATAAAAAACAGCTGTAAAAATTTTTATACAGACAAAATCACTGCATGTTGTTCCAGTCAGGAGATAACCATTAGAAAACTACATATAGTTGATAAAATATATGTAGGTAGCAACACATCTTGGAATTTTAGAATTATACATGGTATTTTTGTGTTCAAATCTAGAAATCAAAGAAAATACAGAGTCTCACTACTTGGTTTCTCTTTGGGCAGGACATCTGTACAGTTGTCACTTTACAAAGTTAAGACACAATGCAGCAAAATGTCAGTTTCTCAGACTCAGGCTTCTTCTCTTCCCTGCTAACTCTGCCTGATGCCACTCATGCTATATCCTCACAGTGAGAGAATTGCAGGGAGTATCCACACATGGAAAATCAAGCCCATCCTCTGGTATTCGGGATAAGGCCATTGGACTTAATTGCTTACATTATCTATTTTAACTGAAAAAATCTGAACCATATTAATTTAGAAATTAATCTTTTACATGTTACTTTACTCTGTAACATGAGCATACATGGCTGAACTCTCTGCACTGCATCACAGTGAGCCATATTAATGCAATTGTTATTCAAAAGGGTTTTATTTTATTATCACTGTAAAAATGAAAGAGCAAAGAATTAAAAATAAGTCATGGCTGGCAATTCCTTTTCACAGAAAAAAGAAACCCAAATATTTACATTTTTAATACAAACCAAATCTTGTAGTTGATTTCCTACTAAAAACCCAAAGCCAGTTACCATATTTCTCTATGAATTACAAGCATGTAGTGATTTTTTTTTTTCCTGGTGAAGTAGAGCAGCAGTAACAAGATGAACATGACAAGTATTTAAAAATAAATTGCTTGATAGTAAAAATGAAGACGAGGAAAGCGCCAGCCTCATGTGACAAGACTCATGCTGAAGCAGTGTTTTCAGATATTTTTGACCAAAGAAGGATATAATGGTTTAAAGGTGAAAAGGAGTATGGGGAATCTGCTACTTGACAAATAAGTCTACGTATCAAAAGATTTTGCTAACCAGTCTGACACATAATGGCACATGATGTCAACTACTATTAAAGGCTTTACAAAAGATGACAGCCTGGAGAAACAAGAATTGCTTTCCAAGAAAAGAGTTTCTGTTGAATTTCGTATATTATTCCCAAGCATTAGAAACACATCAACAACAACACTGCAGTCAGAAACTAAATAATTTTTACAATCATTTGGCTTGTGGACTATGCATAGGCCTATGTGCCAGAAAATTTCAATCCTAGATCCGCTTGGAGTCCCTCACCATTGCGAAAAGACTTCAGATATTATATGCATTTCCCTAACTATATCTTTCCATTAATTTATCTAAGTAAAAGTAAGTACTGATGGAAGTAATTATTTGTTATGGTATGTCAACAGGTTGAATGGAATTCAAGGGACAAATCTAACATAAAGCAGTTAATTTATGAAAATGGTTGATTTCACTATGATTTTGGATTGACTTCAGAAAAATAAGTACCTTTGACTATTGGGGTAGTTACAAACCTCTAGGCTATGCTTCCATGCAGATAAATTGACTATGCAATTGCCAAACTGTGCAGATTATGACTGTAAACATAGAAGATTTCTGTTTAGTAAGATCCATTAAAATACTTGGGGACTTCCTATTAGTGCAAACCAGATTTAATCAGGTCCTTACAGAATAAAAATAATCTAAAATGTTTGCATTTTGTAGTGTTTCATCAACAACCACCCTGATTTTTTAACTAAATGTAGAACCTCTAATAGGTTTCTTTTCAAAAGTTCCTGGCAGTTAAATTTTCTGTATTTCAAGATCAGATAAGGATAATTTTTAGTCTCCTTGAGAAAAAAGCTTCCTATCCTTTCCAAAACCCCAAAAAGAAATATTTGAACTTCACTTGAAGAATTACAGAATAAACTACATAATGAACACCAAACCTTACATGCTAAGAATTCCTCAGAGACGTTTTGGTTTTCTCTGAGTGCCATTTTTCAAACACTGAATTCATTCCTGCCTTTCAGTTTACCAAATATTATTGCTATTGTTGCCGTGGTTGTGGTCAAACGCCTAAGAGTGGGACTCCATCTCCTTCATCCCTCTCATCCCCAAAAACATGGGCACAACTTGCTGGTAACTGGAGGGGACAAGTCAGTGCAAAGTTTTTGACTGACATCAACTAGAAACAGTGTCATCCCATAAAGAGAGAATATATCTCTAAACAAGACTTTGTGCTATATTAATGCTTTATGACTTTAAAAAAAGGTCATTAATTACTTTTAAACCATCCTAATAAATCAGTTGTGCCATTAGGCTGAGTCTGATTAATGCTTACACTTAAATGTAGTTATTTAGCTAACCACACAGGTGGACTACTAAAGAAGAGTAACAAAAAAGCTATGCCGTCTTCGTAGATTTTCTCTCTTAAGTAAGGAATACTTACCTGTGGATAAGGTCAAAATATTATTATTTTCCTTATTGTTACTGAAAGTGTAAAATACATCAACAGGATGAAATCTGCCATGGTTTGCAGATAGGTACATTTGAAAATAGATTCAAATAAAAATGGAGAAAAGAAAGGAATTTCAGGGCTTATCATGTTTGTGAGGCAGCAGGTTTACAGTTTCTCTAAGACAAATACTACTCCTGATTACATGGTTAGGGGATCTCTAGTCACCAATGAAGCAATTGCAAAGAATCAAAAGGAGAGATTCATTTTTAGTGTTTTTAATGATACAATTTACTTTATCAAATCCAGAGAAGTTCAAAATTAAGAAGTTATCCTGATTTTTTTTTTCTGTATCAAAAAAGTTATAATGGAAGTGGTGCATTGAGGTGCTCCTGGTATATCCCTGCTGTACATTTGTACGCACTGGGGACTTCCTAGATAGTTGGAAAATGGAAGAACATTTCAGACTAAAAACTGTTATCTGCTACTAGTACAAGCTTGTACATTCTCTGCTTCAGGCTACAGAATTCAATAGCAGTAATGCAGTCCCTCATTTGCTTACATGCAGTTGGTTGTTCAGACCATTCTTAAAAAAAATTTAAGGTGGAATTCTTGTTCTCAAACGAATTAATTGGATTAAGATTTCCACACCTGTACTGAAGAAGCTAAATGTCATAGTTATTACTTACAAAATAAGGCTAAATAACTGCTGTTTTGATTTGAAAATCCTTCTGTATTAGAAGTTGATGAGGTTGGTTTGGTGGCTTTTTTTGCCTATGCTGAAGTTGCTCATCTTCTCAGTAAAGAAACAAACATGAAATAAAAAAAAGAATTCTACAGTACTTCCAGCACTAATCTCTTTCTGCACATAGGGACTTCTGTGTAGACTAGTAATTCAAGAATTCACAATCACTTTTGTTTATAATATAATATAATGCACAGAAAAGTGGGCATGCTGTTTCTTGAATGTCAGTCACTTCATTCAACAGCAGGAATTCACAAATGTGGAGGAGCAAAACCACATCTATTTTTAGGTAAGCAAAAAGTATCCTTTTAAGGAAAGCAGGGCTTATTCCCATAGCGGAGTTAGATACTCTCCTGCAGGTAAAAACCCAGTGTTAATATTAGCTTCCTATTAGCCATTAGCAATAAGCCTGATCTGAACATGGAACAGGCCTGAACTTCTTTACAACTGATAAGTACTGAAGCTTAGTGTGGGGTACAACTTATTCAATTACTGTGAAAGATATCGGGCACAACATATAGATCTGAATCTGGGATAAAAATATGGTCTCTACTACTGAGTGGGTTTTTTGGTCCCTTTTTCTCAACATTAACATTGTAAAAGCAGCTCCTTTTCTGTGTTTAAGACATGGTCTTCCTGAGTAAACTTCTACAGTACTCTGTAACAGTGAATTTTCCCTGGTGGAATTGCATCTTCTTTTTTTTTGAGAAAGCTTGAAAATCATAAATCCATTCAAAACCAAAATTCAAGTGTTTCTCTTGATTGTGTATCAATTCCCTTAAAAATTAAAATATATTTGTGGCAAAAAAAACCAAAAACCAAAAAAAACAGTATTTTTCAGAAGTTTACATGCATAGGTTAACTTAGATGTAAATTAGGATGAAAGAAGAGCCAGGCAAAATAAGTCTATTGTACTTGAAAGCTTTCAGCCCCAGCATCGCTACTGTCTTTTTCAGATCTTTAATGATTTCTTTGATCCCCTTTACCGACCACTGCTCTCTTAATAACAACTATATTAGGACCTTTAAAGTGCAAGGAACACTTATGATTTCAAACATATCTGTACTTTATAAATATACATATGACAAACTTTATCTAATATCCTCCATTCTTGAAGTTTATTCTAATTAATATCTATATTTGTACTTTTGTCCCTCACATTTACAACTGATGACTTCAGTGATGATTACAAAATATTTTTGACACTCTGGACAGACCCTTCAACTGCAAGGCAGGTATCACATCCCTATTTATGGAAGTTTGGGGATTTTACACACAGTCCTGGACATTTTTGTAGGTACCTTGCCTTTTCTGATCATCAGCAGACTTTTGGCTGCCAGTGCCACAGTGCCTTGCTGTGCACACAGCAGTGACTGGGGATCAAATCAACACTCTGGAAATCAGCACTCCTTCCTCAAGTGTTAAGTAGGGCCTTTATGCAAACTGAATAACTCTAATAGTGAGGATATCCTCAATGACCTGCCTCCTACTTGTGGATTGAAAATTAGGCCTAAGCATGCCAATTGCCAGATAATGCTGTTACAGGGAGAATTGTGTACAAACTGAAAGGTTGAAGTGCACCCTTTCAGCACCCAGATCCATTCCCAGCAGGCCAGCTGCCACTCCCCAGCTGATGCCTGCGGTGACACTGGTGCTGGGGGCTCTCAGCATTTGCCTTCACACCCTGGTGGCCAGTAGGTCCAGAAGGCTGCCTAGAGCATCCCCTTCACTGACACGTCCTGGAAAGCTGTGCCTGGCAGAGCCATGATCTCGGCTGATGACAGGCAACTCAAATCAGTCCAGGGAGGCTTAAAGGGAAAAGAAAAAAAACAAGCAAGGGAATGACATGTCACTTCACACTGTGCTGTGGTCACTTTAGCTGAGCTGTGAACCAAAGCTCTTTTGAATGCAGAAAGTTGCTCTGATAACCCTGTAGGAGAATGATATGGGGGGATGAGGCATGTCTCAGAAATGTGAGACTTTTAAGCCATCGGCACTCTAGGTTTTGCTCCCTGTTTTAACTCTTAGTAACTGCTGCAGTATAGATTGCCTGTGTGCAAAATATAGATTTATCACAAATAAGGGTTTGACAATCTTCAGGGGAAGAGAGATCCAAGATCATGGTTTCAGAGTGACTCATGGTCTTAGGTGCTGTTGGGCTTTGATACCACAAAAAGGCATGCACTGGCTGTTGGCATGTGCTGAGCACCCCACTTCTGAAAAGAGCTCACTACTTAACATCAGATATTGGGCATTCAAAGCCATGCTGAAAGATCTTCAATATTTGTATAAATTCAGTTAAACTGAGCATATATTGATGGCACTGAGAAAGTCAGGCCACACCTATACCATCATTTGAGTTGTTTGGTCATTCAGCCCGTACTGTCATTTTACCTTATAGGAGGCGCTGAAGGATCGCCAGAAGGATCTTTTTTATGGGTAGTTTCTTGCTTTTCTCCCACTCTGAAATGAAGTAGCTTGTTGCTCTGCAGGAGCTAAATCTCTGTGATCATAAACACAACTCCTGAAGGCAGTCTAGCCATGGCCACAATGGCTCTGTCTCACCACACAAAGCTCTCACAAGTTTATAGAAGAGGACAGCCATCTTTTTTTGAATTGGCTGTTCCATGGACAGCAATGACAAAACACAGATGCCACCAGAAGGAACAATTCAAAACCTGGAAGGCTGGCTTGCTTCTGTTACAACCCTAATAAATGTAGAAATGACAAATATTGCATATTTATCTATCTTAATTGCTCCTTGCATAATAAGAGTCAATCTTGTAGGCCAAGAAACATAAACCAATAAAATCAGAATCAATACTTTTTCATACTAAAATTTCAGATTTTAGATTATGCTTTATGTATCAAAAACTTATTCATGTTATGAAAAAAAATCACAGAAAATAATTTTGGTGTGTTTAAAATGTGGGAACTGCAAAACTCCTGTGTCATAAATGCTGTATGAAAACTCTCTTGTCATGATCCACTAATATTGATACGCTTTCTCAAAAAGAAAAGGAAGAAGATGAGTTCTGGGCTATATTTCAGTCCCATCAATGTGTTTCAGCCCCATTAGCAACTAACTCTTTGATCTCATACATATCACTTAATACCTTTGTTCCTCAATTTTTACTTTTTTTTTTTTTTGTAGAGGATAAGAATACCTAATTTTATTAATTACTTTACAAGCTGTATTAAATTAAATATATGTTAGTTACTAGTTTTTATTAATCTCACTTCTAATGTATTTACTCTCTCGTATTCTAGAATGATGTGAATTTCTTAAATTCATGAGAGGAAAAGCAACAAAATTAGTTACAACTGAAATGGAGCTATATCTGCCTTCAATGAGGTTTGCTATCTGTCAAGGCTCTTGCTGGCCTTTTTCATGACTATATCTCAGCACTTAGTAATCACAAATGGTTTTTATCCTCCCACTACCTCTTTGAGATAGGGCAGGATTGGTCCTATCTCCAGTATTCAGGTGGAGAAGTGAGATCCAGGTAAACTGAGAACAGAGTCATATCACACATTTGTGCCTGAGTTAAATGTGTCACAGATGTGTGCCAAGACCATCTAGACAGTAAGGGCTCTTGTGCTTCTGAGAACAGCACAGATCACAAAGTCTAGGACAAAGTATGTGACAGCCAAGGACAAAGCCTTCTTGGTCAAGGATAACATACTTCCAAATAAAGGCAAGGCCTGAAAATTGTTAAGAAATGCTGAAAAACTGCGAAAGCAAAGCCTCGTCCATTAACACAGTGATACAGCAGTTCCTGGCTTTCAGTGAGGAAAACAAACCATCATCCACTGTGGCCTCAGAGCACATCTGCTCTCAGAAGGTGGTGGAGGATGGAGGTTGGTGCCTCCTACCCCCTTGGGCCAACAGCTCACCGCAGCTGAGGTAGTTAAACAGCCACGATAGCTCACTTTCAGTGTTTCATCTTTTACTCCCCTGGAAGTTCTGCGCTGGCTGCCAGTCATTGTCCCAGGCTAGCTGCAGAGAACACTTCTTCATATTGTTTAGGTAACAGAAAAACAAAAAATGTTTTATTTTTTCATTAGCAAAAACTATGCGACGGAGCAAGATGTTGTGTGACACTTTGTATAAACCTCCTCTGTTTCTTCACCTCTGCCACATATTCAGGAACATTGTCCATGCTGTTTGAATCCCCAAACCTAGCTCTCTCATCCTCCATCCGGGTATGGCCTAAGCCAATAGGTATTATTCCAGTCTTCAATGCCCACTGTATCAGGCTGCTGAATATCTAAACACACGCTATTAGTCTTAAGATTACAAACTAATTATGTTTGACCCATGCATAAGCCAATACATTTAAATGGACAAAAACAAAGGAAAAAAAAAAAACTTATGCTGAAAAGCAAACCATGTATGAATCTCACTGTGTGTGAATTTGCATACTGCTTATCTCAGGACCTCAGGACTGTGAATAACAAGTAAACATTACACTGGAGGTCTCTCTTGGTTATTAAAGACAGAATTAATCAAATACATTATTTCAAAATCCAAATAGGAATTCAGCCTGAGATTCTGTGTTGCATGTAGCCCTGCACCCATTTGATGGATGCAAACTAGGCTTTCAGCTTCACTGGCATAAATTTTGTGAATGAAAGTTCAGCAATTAATTTGGGACTGGGAAGAACCTTTTTATTTTAAAGTTAAACGAATCAATTCACACATGATGACAATGCAGAACATTTGCTTATTCTGAAACAATGAGCCACAAGTAGGTGGTATTTCAGTATTTTCAGTGTGCATCTATAAGGATGTTTAAAATGCAAGGTCTTCCTGTAACATTAAAACCAGGAATGTATGAGGTTTTTGTGTGCCTGGTTTAAAAGCCTGCTTTTTTTTTTTTTTTCTTTTTCCTTTTTTCAAAGAAGCACAAAATGTCTGCCAAGCTTAAAAATAATGCGGATCATGTTTCTGTGTCTGTTAGGTGGTGCTTACTGGGCAGTCTGGCTCTTGTCAGTAATTCTTCAACTGCTTTGCTGCAGTGGAATTACTGTAGAGAGTTATGAGTTAGGGTTGGTGGGAGGGGTTCTTTGTCCTAGTTGCATTTAAAATTACATCTAATCTTATCAAGGAGCTCGTCACTGTTTCTGGCTGCCCATAGCAGGTACAGTACCGCTTTTGTTCAAGTCTGTTGCTTTACCAAATAAAGGCAAGAACTGCTTGCTTTTCTCATACAAGCAGTCCAGTTGATTTCTGCAGGAATACCTGCATGAGTAAGGCAAAGAGGATTTGGCAGTAAAATTGATTATAAGAATCTGATCACAATATTTTTGCAGAGGAAGTACATATTGATTGAAAAAGTGTGTAAAGAGACAGGTAAAATGAACAGATATAATTAAAATTTAGATGCCAGGTATGTCTAAAGCAAGTGAAAGCAAGAAACAGCATGAAATAAAGAACAAAATGAAAACACCACCCAGACACTAAAAACTTTTCACTATTTATCAAAAATTAAAACCTTTTTCTGAAATGGCAGGGTTTTAACTAAAAGTTGTTTTTGAAACCTTTGAGTTTCAAAGCAGAATATCTGGAGAGGTGCATAAATGCATAACGAGTATTTTCCCCAAATAATGGGGAAAATGAGAAGTCATCAGAACTTCATCAGAAGTCCATGTAGTTTTGCTAAAAGTTTTGAACACCCCGAAGGGGTAAAATATTTCTTCAAGTGCTTGCATGTGGATTTTAATATTTCAGTTTTTGTATTCATCCTGAATATTCCGGCATCCTATAACTGCAAGAACTTATGCTTGCCTCCCAAGGGAGTTGTATGCAAATACAAGCAGACCACAAAAGAAAAAAAAAAGAGTGCAGATATAATTACTGTTTCTAGCACTGTTTTTCCAGTGGTGGATGCAGATCCCTATCTCTTTCTGTATTCATCAAATATTTAATCTTTAAGGACTTGTTGCTCAGCTGGCGTCATCTCCTTTCCTTAGCTGGAACTGCTGTGGGCTTAATAAGAAAGGAGGTGTCACAAGTACTATGTATGCCTTCACTTCAGGAACTTGCCCTGACCAGTACTGAGCAGATTATTAACAGTGTAATACCAAAACCAAAAGAAACAATACCAAGAACAGACCAACAGTGTCAATAAAGATTCCAAGTTAAATCAGACAGAAATAATTGGCATTAAGTTTTAGTGGAATTCTATTCATGTCATTTTATTATTAAGATGCAAAAGGTAACTTGTTCAAGCAGGCTCCATTAAAATAATGAAAGAGATGGTGAATTAGCCTGAGTTGTTTGTAGAAGTGTACCTCATCCCAACAAAAGTTATGGAGCATTTTAAAGTAATCTAGGAGGAACCAAAATCTAAATAAGTTAACAGAATTGAAGAGTCTTGCATGTTAAGTAGTTTTTCTCAAAATTTTGACATGTATATTTCATCAACATTTAGTGATATATATCCTTAGAGATCAAAGTAAGCTCTAGGATTCCTGAATGGCACAGTTAGGTGTCTCTGCAAATTGCTCCACAGCAGTTCTGCTCAGAGTGCAGCACTGGCACAACAGCACTTACACTAGTGCAACGGGTTATTAAACATCACTGCAAATTGATGGAGCTTTTCTCACTCTTCAGGACCATATCCATAAATTTAGATGCTTGTTTGAGACACCTGATTAGGAGCCTCGATTTCTTTATAGTCTGAGTATACAAAACTGTTCCTCCAAAGGTCTTTCATCACATTACAGGAGTCTAGAATTAGATGGGTCTAATATCAAGGGTTTCAGCTACAAGTCTAAAATTCAGTGAAATTATTTCAAATTTTTTTGACAGAAAGAAAATAAAGAAGCATGAAGCTGTAGGAAGAAATCTTCAGAGATTACAACTGCTGAATTAGAAGAGGAAGTAGATAATTTCTGCATGACAACACAGACAATATTATAGGAAGAAAAGACAATGTATTTTTTGTCACAACTATTTCAGTATTTGAATGTAGATAATGATCAATATACATATAAAATTGTGTGAGCATGTTAAGTAAATAAGAACTATTTCAAAGGAAAAACTTTTGTAAGACATTGCGAAAATAAATATCAAATTAGAAGCCATACAGGATTAGACATTTAGATGGATAATGAGAATATCTGCAGCTATATCAGATAAGAAAAAGATGATGATAGTATGTATAAATACTTTGATTTCATGGTAAAAGCCAACTACCACTTGAAAAAATGGGTCTATATTCAGTTGTTCAGGGATATAATTTTTGCATATTCTCATAAAATAGAGCTGGTTAATATTTTGTGAAGCATTTACAAGACTGTGTTTGAAATCTTAGCATAGGTTTCTTCACCTGTCTGAATCTTCACACTACCAGCTGATTGTAACTATGAGAGAAGAATTGGAAGTTTACTCTGTTAATTGTACTATTCTGTGAATGATAATATCTGATGTATACAAAAGTACTCAGATATAAAACAGTGACACATTTGTTTCTGTTAGTTCTGGACTCTGTTTTTTTACAATAAAGATAGATAGACTGCATTACTTGCATCCAATCTGACATCCAAGGTATCTTCAGATCAAAGATGGCTTGGTTATCATGTGTTTAATTTGCTTGTTCAAAACAGTAAGAATTTTTTTGTGCAAGCAAATTAAACACAGCATAGTTTGTTTAATTTTTACACAACATGCTAATTTTTCATGTTGTTTATTCAATCTTGGTACTGAGAGTGACTTTTAACATCAGGTCTTAGCTTACACAACTTAATATCTGACGCTGCAACTCTATTTAGGACAGAAGTTAGAACCGCGGTACACTGTGTATCAGTTGTGTTCAGCTAACCATGAAGTCAAAACTGTTTATGATTTATAGAGGTGCTGAGCAGGTATGTCCAGAAATCCAATTTGTGACCCCTGCTCTGCTTTTTTATTCACACTTATTTTTGTACACTCTTCCTAACAAACCTATACAAGGATTCACTGACCACTGACAGTTTGTTATTTATATCCCCTCATTTAAAATTTACCCAGACCTTTGGCCTACTGAGCCTAGAAAAATGCAGGAGAGTCTGAGTAACCTCAAGGGAACTTAATTTACACAGACTTACACATCACCTGCACATTTGGCAGTGTCTCCTAGCATGATGTCAGAAAACAAGCCACAAAGAATTCATGCCACTGTTTTGATGTCACAGGGCATTTACCAGGTGTTATTTTTAATAATGTGTCCAAAACAACCAAAAGCCACGAAGAATCCAGGATATTCTCCTACAACGGGTCTTTAAACATTCTTAAAGCATTGCTCATTTCTGAAAAGGGGTGAAATAAAAATGACACCTCCTTATTCTCCACACCTGTTCTTTACTTATAATGTGCTTGCACCATATCTGCTGCCTGCAGAAACAAAATTTAAGCCTTACAGTGTTGCACTGCAGAGAAGAAGTTGCATCACTTTTCCTTGCCACGTTTCTAACTATGTGTAAGTTTATCTCTTTGCATATGTCATCAAATACGCAATTCAAGAATAAAGTAAGGCACTAGTGTGACTGAGGTCCTAATTTTACAACCATTACTAGAAGATTATTTCTGATGAAATAGGCAAAAACTATAACCTGACTTAAGAACTACACATATTGTCTACATAACAGTGAAAAACACCATAGAGGAACCATGGGGTTTTGGGGGGATAATTCATCACATTCAAGAATTATTTTTTCTTAAAACTGATTGATGTGTTTCAGGAACAATCTTATATTTCAGAAGATCTGCATGCATCTGAAGGTGTTCTGCCCATAGAAGAAATCAATGCTAGGTATAGCTTTCAAGATTAAAACAGCTAATTGGTCTTGTCCATCTTTTGCTTTTCTCTTTCTTTTTGTATTACATCAAGGAATTTATTAACAGAAACAAGCAGTTTTTCTTCATGCCAGGCAAGTCCCTGGAATGTGTTTTCATCAATTACACAAACATAGATACAAAATCAGCAGTTTAGTCTAATTAGTTCATATTCTGTTATGGGCCTAGTAATTATTAGCTACCTTTCTGATTGATATTTTCAATATCTTTTTAATAATCATTATACAGAGCTTTTAAGGTAGTGTTTAATAACACAGATCTATCATAGACAATGTATTCCCACTGGTATTCAGGCTTGTTGCGAACTTGCATCCCCTCTACAATGCTGGCTTCGCACCAACAGAAAAGGGAAAAAAAGAAGTTCATGTTTCA
>VXBQ01003365.1:8801-25513 GCA_013400175.1 Phainopepla nitens
ACAGTCCTTCTCATCCGTGTTATCTCCACAGTTGTCAATGCCGTCGCACTGTCGACCGATCCACAGACATACCCGGTCGTTCTTGCAGCGGAACGGTCTGTTGGGGGGACACTGGAATTTCACTGCACCAGCAAACAGAAACAAACGGTGACGGTGAAAGGAGACGCCGTAGCCAGGCTGTCACACATGTCACGAGCTGCTGCTCGGCCTCTGCCCGCTCTCCGGGGAGGGCCGTCCCACGCGGGCGAGCGGGCTCCGGAGGCTGAAGCAAAGAGACTGAAGCAAAGACAATCGCCCGGCTGCTGTGAGCCCTCACCTCGCCCAACCCCAGTCCCCCTAGCCCCCTCCCCACCGCCAGCCCCTCGCCCCACTCAGCCCCTCTGCAACCCTTTCCCTCAGTTGGAGCCACCTCCAGCCCCTCGGCCCCACCGGCCACCCTCGAGAGGAGCTGCCAGAGGTCCTCCCCTGACCCTCTGGTCCCCACAGTGGTGCCCAAGCTCCGGGACTGCCCTCCCATCCTGGAGTGTGGGAGGGCTCGGGGCAGAGGCACCGCAGTGTCACTCACAGCACTCCTCGGGATTCTCGTCTGAGTTGTCCCCACAATCGTCCTCCCCGTCGCACTTCCAGGCCAGGGGCTTGCACAGGGTGTTGTTGCACTGGAACTCATCCAGGGGACACGTGCGAACTGCAACAGCGCAAGAGAGGACACGTCAGCTCGTGCTGCCCTGCTGCCAAAATCCCCGCCTGGGCTGCAATTCCAATTTCCAGCATGGACAGGGGGTCTGCAGGGCTGGGGAGTTTCCAGGCCTCGGATACACGTCCGTGCATGCTCCAGGGTGGGGCAGAGAGAGGTGGACACACACACAGGGGAGTGCTCCCACCCACAGCGGGGACACAGGTGACACAAGGGCAGGGAGGAGGGCACACAGCCAGCCCCGGGGGACACACAGCTCTGCCATTACCCCCGGTGCCGCAGTTCTCCTCGTCGGTGCCGTCCATGCAGTCGGCGTCAGCGTCGCAGCGCCAGCGCATGGGGATGCAGTGCCCGTTCTTGCACTGGAACTGGTCAAACTCACAGCGGGGGGTGCAGTCTTTCTGCAGGAGACGGGCAAGGGACACGGTCAGCAGGGACACGGTGGCCATGGCAGTCCCCTGTCCTGTTGCCACACCCAGGCTCTGAGCCCCACGGCCACTGGCGAGGCAGAGGGGGGACGTGTCCCCTCTCCTGCTCCCTCTCTGTACCTCGTCGGAGCCGTCGGCGCAGTCGTGGTCCCCGTCACATTTCCACCTGCCCGCGATGCAGCGGCCGTTGGCACACGAGAACTCGCTCTCGGAGCAGGGCCGGGGTGCTGGGGACAGAGAACACAGGGCGTGCCCTGAGCGTGGGGACACGCTGTGAGGGCAGGGGGTGTCCCTGGCCAACAGCTGGGGGGGCACAGGCTGACATGGACACACGGCCGGTGGCTCCGGGGACAGCGGGGACAGGCAGAGCTGTGGGAGCTGCCAGAGGGGCACAGCTGGTACCACCTCCCAGCCCCACTCCAGGGCTCCCAGCTCCCTGGAAGGGTTTTGGGGGCAACTGTGGCCACACAGCCTGGCTGTCCCCCAGGTCACTCACTCTCCACAGGGCAGCACCAGCCCCACTGCTGCCCACCCCAGCTGCCCCCCAGGCAGGAGGAACTGCAGCGGTGCCCTGGCAGAGCCTCATCCCCATCCCCCCTCACAGGGCATGGGGACAGACACCTGCTCACAGCTCACTGACACAGCCAGCGCCAAATCCAGGAGGAAGGCACGTGGCACAGCCACCCGCCTGGGATGGCTCTTGGGACCCTTACCACTACCCTGGGTGTTGGGGCACAGGGACCCTCTGGTCACGGCACAGGACTGCGGGGGAAGAGGGGAACAGAGGGTGTCCAGGTGGAGGAGGGAGAGTCACGGTGGGGATGGGTTTTGGAGCCAAGTCCAAGCCATGCACGGGCCCTGCACAGCAGCAGGGTCAGACCCTCCCCAGCTGTGGCTCCATGGAGGGAGATGCTGATGCTGATGCTCAGTAAATCCACCTGGATTGTCCAGTCCCGACCCCTCTGCCCTCACCTAGAAATTACTGTCTTCATTGATTTTAGAGAGACTGTACATGGAATTAAAAGATTTTGGCAGGAACCTACCTCTGAGCGCCCCATAACGACAGTGTGAAAATGGAGAAAAACATAAGATGAAGTGAAATGGCACAAACTCAAAAACACGACGGGAAATCAACAGAAAAGAAAACAAAAGCTGCACCCTAAAGAGCTGCAGAAAGACAGAGGGACCCAGTGGGCACTGCGGGGTAGGAGAGGGTCTGGCAGCAGACCCTGGTGCCATCCCACAGGCAGCCTGGAACCCTCTGGAGGGACAGAGCCACAGTGGAGCTCTGGGAATGGTCTTGTCCATGAGGACACTCGTGTTCCTTGGCTGCTCCATGGGGCAGGTGCTGGCACGTGAGCAAGAGCTCACAAAGAGGCAGCACTGAACTCTCTGCCCCAGCTCTGGGGATCAGCCTCCTCCCCACACACTGGCCCAGGCCTGAGGCTGTGACCCGGGTCCCTCTTGACAGCTCTGTGTGTCCCCACCGCCATCCCAGGTGCCACTGCCAGGCAGGGGGTGACACAGGGGGTGATGCTTGGTGGCAAAGCAGGACGAGGTGCCCTCAGGTGACTCCTGGTCCACGCTGGGCCCCCACGCTTCTGTGGGGAGTGTCTTGGGGTCACCCCTACCCTGTAACCTGTCCCCCTTGGGGTGTCTCCCTGGCACAGCCTCCCCTCTGCAGAGCCAGGCTCTCCAGACCCCTGGGCTCAGGGATGTCCTGGCTGGGGGACACGGTGGCTCTCCCAGCCACCAACCTGACACTCGCCAGCAGCAGAAGAGGGGCTGGGGGTGCCCAAACCTCTCCCCTCTCCACTGCTCCACCCCAGGGACAGCAAAGGCTCGGGGCTGGCACGTACTGCAGCTCTCCTCGTCCGAGTTGTCCCCGCAGTCGTTGTCGTAGTCGCACTGCCAGCGGCCCGGCACGCAGCGGTTGTTCTTGCAGCGGAACTGGTACGGCTCACACGTGCGCTCGTCTGGGAGGGACAGGACAGGGGACAGGACAGGGGTCAGCACTGCCCCAAATCAGGGCAGGGACAGGGTCAGCACTGCCCCAAATGAGGGCATGGATGGGACAGGGACAGGGGTCAGCATTGCCCTAAACGAGGGGAGGAACAGGGTCAGGACTGCCCCAAATCAGGGGACAGACAGGACAGGGACAGGGGTCAGCACTGCCCCAAATTAGGGGAGGGACAGGACAGGGACAGGGGTCAGCACTACCCCAAACAAGGGGAGGAACAGGGTCAGCACTGCCCCAAATCAGGGGAGGGACAGGACAGGGACAGGGGTCAGCACTGCCCCAAACAAAGGGATGGACAGGATAGGGGAAGGAACAGTGACAGGGGTCAGCGCTGCCCTGCACAATGGGAAATGTGGGACAGGGATGGGATCAGCACTGCTCCAAATAAGGGGAGGATTGGGACAAGGACAGAGGTCAGCACTGCCCTGTATGATGGGAGGATGAGACAGGGACAGGTGTCAGCACTGCCCTGAACATGGGGAGGGACAGGACAGGGACAGGGACAGAGGTCAGCACTGCTCCACATGGTGGAAGGGACAGGACTGGGACAGAGGTCAGCACTGCCCTGCACCTCCCTCTGACCCAGCCCATCCCACGCCACTCGGAAAAGGAGCAGCTGGAACTCCTGGGGCACCCCAGAGGAGACAGGCAGTGCCAGGCCAGCCTGTCCCTCAGGGAACAGGGACACAATATGACATTGGCTCGTCCCCACAGCCCCTGCTCACCGCATTCCTCCTTGGGCTCATCGGATCCATCCCCACAGTCGTCCTCCCCGTCACACTTCCAGCGCGCTGGGATGCACCGGCCCGAGTCCTTGCACCGGAACTCATCCACACCACAGGTCATTTGTGCTGGAGGGGACAAAGTGACACAGGCACAGGGCAGGGATCAGCACTGGTCAGAGTGTCAGAGTGTGTTGCTCTCTGCAGGGCTGATGAACAGCCTGGAGCTGGGTGAGATCCCCCTCCCTTCCAAGAAGCTCTCCAGGAAGAAGTCAGGGGGAAGAGGATCCCAGCAGGACAGATGCAGGCAGAGCCCCCAAAACCATCACCTACTGCCCACAGGGACTGAGCAGGGACTGAGGAGGGACCAAGGCAGAACTGGGCAGGGACTGAGGTGGTAGAAGTGAGCAGGGAGTGAGCAAAGGCTGAGCAGAGACCAAGGAGGGACCATGGACAGACTGAGCAGGGACCGAGGAGGGACCGAGGTAGAACTGGGCAGGGACTGAGCAGAGACAGAGCAGGGACCAAGTAGAGACCAAGAAGGGACTGAGCAGGCACCTGCCACCCTGCCAGCACACAGAGGTGCCCAGTGTGGGCATTTTACACATGGCCAGAACCCCCTCCCCACACAGGCCCCTTACTGCAGTTGGCAGGTTCATCAGAGCCGTCCACACAGTCGTTGTCCCGGTCACAGACCCAGACACGGGGGATGCAGCGCTTGGTGATGGCACACTGGAACTGGTTGGGAGCACAGGTCACCTCCGCTGCAGGAGGGAGAAGGGGTGTCAGGAAGGGTAGTAGGGCAGGCAGGGGCCAGCCACCCCTTTCTCCAAAAACCAGTCATGGGGTTGAGGGGTGTGTGGATGCTCCAGGGATCACAACGGGCTGGTGTGCTTGGTGGAGGAGATAGAGCAGAGCCACAAAATGGCCCCAGAAGACTCCCAGCTATGGGGGGACAGGGCAGAGGCCACCAGATCCCTCAGCTGGGCAACAGGCTCAGCCCAAATCCACTTCAAGGGATTTAAAGATTTCATTTCCACTAGGAAACAGCAGCGTCTGCAGGGTCCGTGGAGGCCAGGGGTATGGAGAGAGCCCTGGGACCACCCAGGGAGCCAAACACCCCAAGACACGGGCCAGAGCCCCTCAGTCTGGCCCACACTTGCTCCCATTGGACACCCCGAGGCCCCCACTCACGACAGTCCTTCTCGTCCTCGCCGTCCCCGCAGTTGTCCTGCCCGTTGCAGCGGAAGATGCCGGGGATGCAGCGGTTGGTGTTGGTGCACTTGAACTGGCTGGGCAGGCAGACGTGGATGTCTGGGGAAGAGGTGAAAGGGTCAGGGGGGTGACAGGCTGCAGCTCCACGCTGTGGGGGCCTGGGGATCACGAGGGGACACAGGGAACCTACCACAGTTGGCCTCGTCCGAGTTGTCCTGGCAGTCGTTGTCGCCGTCGCAGATGAAGGCAGGGTTGGTGCAGATCCCTGTGGAGCACTGGAACTGCCCTGGCCTGCACTTGAACTCAGCTGTGGGGTAACACAGGGCCACAGGTTTGCTCTAAGGAACATTTCTAGGGCAAACCTCAACCTCAAACCCCTGCCCCATCCCTCTGGGGTCCTCTGCAGGGACCCAGCACCCAATTCTGGGATAGGACGCTGCTCCATGGGACAATCCCAACACAGGGACAGATGTGTCCCACGGTTTCCTGAACCCTGTCAGTGAACCGATCCTCCCCTCCACGGGGCTGTCCCAACAGCCATGGGGTGCTGGGACACAGGGGCTGTGTCATCCCCTGGCACTCACGGCAATCCTCCGGCTCGTCCGACCGGTCCCCGCAGTCGTCCTCGGTGTCGCATTTCCACCAGAAAGGGATGCACTTGTCGTTCTTGCAGACAAACTGATGGAGAAAGGAGCTCGTGAGGTGGTTCAGGATGGGGAGGGGAGACCCCAGAAGATTTCATTTGACTCAGCCAAGGGCACTGGTCCTGTGCTGTCCCCTCCAGGTATTCCCAAATCCCGACCCAGAGCAAAGTCTTAACCTCACCTAGGCCCTGAGGTTTGAGGAGAGGGGTAGAAGAACATTCCAGAGCTGGAGGGTCTCTGGCTCCCCTGGACACCCCCAAACATGAAGTGCCACAGGAGAGAGGTGATGCCAGCACCCACAGAAGACCGTGCTACATCCCAGCATCCCCGGGGAGACCACAGCAGGAGGGACACAGGCACGGGGAATTTCCAGGCAGGCAGGGACAGGCAGGGACAGGCAGGGACAGGCAGGCAGGGGCTTACCTGGCTGGCTGTGCAGTTGGACACGCAGGTTTTGCCATCGCTGCCCAGGTAGAAGTTGGTGGGACAGGCACACTTGTGCCCCCCGCCCGGCGAGAGCAGGCAGAGGTTGCTGCAGCCGCCGTTGTTGGTCTTGCAGGGATGGTTGGGAACTGGGGACAGCAGGGGGACAACGGCGAGTCAGACCAAGCTGGGGACCCTCAGGGTGGCATGGGAGCAGCAAGACCCTTGTCATCCTGCTTTCCTTGCTCGACCTGGCGTCCCCCTGCCATGTCCCCTTCCCAGGCTGGCTCTCCAGCAGCAGCACCCCCGGGCCGTGCTCACCATCGGGCTGGCGGTAGGGGTGGTAGATGTGGATGTCCATGGGCCGGTGCAAGGTGCTGATCAGCAGAGTCTTGTTGGCTCCCGTTGTCTTGTGGGCCCGGTTGATGGACTTGGTCTCCCAGTCAGTCCAGTAGATGAAATCCTCGAAGAGGGTGAGCGCGAAGATGTGCGGGATGTCCTGGCTCAGCACTGTGAGGGGAGCAGGCGCTCAGCGAGGGGCTGCGCCACGTTCCCCTCCCACAAGGAAGCAGCCACTTCCCTGGACACAGAGGAGTGGCCAGAGCTGGGGACTGTCCCCAGCAGCCCTGGCTCCCACTCCAAAGCCTGACCCACAGCCTGGAGGCACACTGGAGCCCCAGGACTCTCACCCGTGTGCCGGTTGGAGCCGTCCAGGCTGGCGAACTCGATGTAGTCCTCGCGGGCATCGGCCCAGTAGATCCGGCTGTTGATGTAGTCGAGGGTGAGGCCGTTGGGCCACGTGATCTTGGTGTCCACGATGACGCTGCGGTTGGTGCCGTCCATGCCGATCTTCCCGATCAGAGAGTGGTCCCCCCAGTCTGTCCAGTAGAGGTAGCTGGGAATGAAACAGAAGAGCAGGGAGAGGCTGAGTTGGGAACCACAGAAATTTCTCCCTGTGAGGGTGGTGAGGCCCTGGCACAGGTTGCCCAAGTGTCCAAGGTTGAACAGGGCTTGGAGCAACCTGAGATAGTGGAAGGTGACTGCCCACACCAGTGGGGTGGAACAAGACGGTCTTTAAGGTCCCTTTCATCCCAAACTACCCTGTGACTCTGTGATAAATGGAGGTGCATGGGCATAGGGTAGGGAAAAGCATCCTGGTGTCCCAGAAGCCAAGAGAGAAGGCTTCACCCCATCTTCCAACCTCTGGGACTACAGCCAGATGACCACAGCCCCCTTCCCAGCGCAGAGCAGCAGGTCCATGTCCCCCAGGCTCTCACCCGTTCTGCACGTCCACCACAAGCGCGCGGGGCTCGCGCAGGCCCGAGTTGACCAGCACAGTGCGGTACGCGCCGTTGAGCTTCGACACCTCGATGGTGTCCCGACCCTTGTCACACCAGTACAGGTTTCCTCCCACCCAGTCCACAGCCAGCCCATCGGGGTTGCTGAGCCCCGTGCGGTGAAGGACCTGCCAGGAGGAATCAGAGGTGACAGGGCTGAGCAGAGAGAACCAAACCCTGATGTCTCAGGAGTGATGGCATCCCCTGTCCCAGTCCAGATCTTCTTCCTCACTCTCCTCTTAGGTTTAGATGGGATGTTGGGAAGAAATTCCTCCCTGTGAGGGTGGGGAGGCTCTGGCACAGGATGCCCAGAGAAGCTGTGGCTGCCTCATCCCTGGAAGTGCCCAAGGCCAGGTTGGATGAGGCTTGGAGAAACCTGGGATAATGGAAGGTGTCCCTGCCCACGGCAGGGCAGTGAAATTGGATGAACTTTAAGATCCCTTCTGACCCAAATCATTCCACAACTCCATGACTCTTCTCCCAACCTTCCTCGTCCCACATTTCAGGGAGCCCACGCCTGCTTGGAGTAGGGCTGCAAAACATCCTATAGCAACTGGGGCTGACTCTCAAAGCCCAGTGATGACCCCACAGTGGGGCAGGGAGTGGATGAGACCCGGCTGCCCAGCCTGGGGGTGCCCCAGGGGCTGCCCCAAGTCCTCACCTGGACGTTGCTGCCATTGATGTGCATGCGGCGGATCATGCTGCCCTGCGTGGTGACATCTGTCCAGTAGATCATCTGCTCCCGGTAGTCAAAATCCAGAGCCACAGCGTTGTTCAGTCCCTGGAGAGGAGGGAGGGAGGATTGCAGCAGCCTCAGCAGCTGGCATGGGCTCAGGGGGGTTTTATAGAGCCCACAGCCTCCCTGCCTGCTCCTCGCTCACAGTGACCTCCTGATATTTAGATGGATAGATGGATCTACCATTCCCCTGGGAAGCCAAGAGCCCAAACTCCTCAGCTGGCAGCTCCCGTGTCCTTCAGGGCCTGCTCCATCCCCAAATCCCAGCCACATGGGGCTGGTGCCCCTCCTGCTCCCAGCTCACCCCGCACCTGCTTGAGCAGAGTGTAGTTGGAGCCATCCAGGTTGAGCTTCCTCAGATAGTAGCGGTTGGCGAAGATGAGGAAAGGCTCTTCATCTGCACAGGGAAAGAGGGAAAAGTTGCAAGGGAGCACTGCTGGGATGTGGGCAGAACCCTGCAGACCTGCCACCCTCTCAGCCCCACTCCCTCATGACTTGGGGGCAGCCGCTTCACCCTCCAACTCCAGCGCCAGGAGCATCCCACGGTCACCAGGAACATCCAGGGCCCTGCACTCACACCTGGCTCTCACCTGTAACAGCCTTGCAGCTGGTGGGGTTGTCAGGTCTGAGCTTGTAGCCCTCAGTGCAGAGGCACTTGTAGCTGCCCAGGGTGTTAATGCACTTCTGGCTGCAGGGGTAGGTGGTGGAGCACTCATCGATGTCGATGCATGTCTTCCCGTCGTCCTTCAGCCGGAACCCGGGACGGCATCTGCACTGCAGGAGCAACCCGGAGCTGTCAGACACCTCCAAGGGAGGTGGCAGGTGCTGGGAGGTGACAAGTGTCACCGTGGGACATGTGGACTCAGCAAGGACAGCTGAGATGCACAAACAGTGCCTGAAGCGCCTGTGTCACATTCCTGGCCCAGCTGGCACAGGACAGACACAACCCTCACGTCTGCGGAGGAGGAAGGAGAGGGAACAGCAGGAGCTGTGCCAGGGGAGGTTGAGGCTGGATATCAGGAAAAGGTTCTTCCCCCAGAGAGTGGTCAGGCACTGTTGGCTGGCACAGCCCCAAGGCTGCCAGAGTTCCAGGAGCATTTGGACAACACTCTCAGGCACAGGATGGGATTACTGAGGTCTCCTGTGCAGGCGCAGGAGTTGGCTTCAACAATCATTGTAGGTCCCTTCCAACTCAGGGCATTCTGTAATTCTATGATCTCTGCAGCCAGCCCCCCACCCCATGGCCCCCTACCTTGTATCCAATCTTGAGGTCCTCACACTCCTGGGAGCAGCCACTCAGCTTCTTGTTGAGGCACTCATTGATGAAGCAGTTGAGCTCGTCAGAGCCATCGGCACAGTCGTTGTTGTTGTCGCAGAGCAGTGCCTCGGAGATGCAATTCCCGTTCTTGCAGAGGAAGAAGGAGTCGTTGCACTTGTTTTCTGAAGAGAGGAGGTGGCAGTGGTCAGTGGGAGGTGGCTGGGGCTCCACTGTCCCCCCCAGGACCCCACCGTGACCCCAGCAGTACCTGGGCTGCTGCAGCGCGGGTTCTTGGGCGCCTCGTCCGAGTGGTCGTGGCAGTCGAACTCCCCGTCACATTCCCACTGCCGGTTGCTGAGGCAGCGGCCGTTCTGACAGCGGAACTCGTGGGGGCCACAGGTGGGATATTCTGAGGGAGGGTGAGGGGCTCAGCTGGCATCCCACCTTCCTGAGCCTTACAGAGGCACCGTGGAGCCACTCGGGGAGAGAGAGGCACCATGGAGCCAAACCTTCCCAAGCTGCCAGGAGCGACAGGGACACCACAGAGCAGCTGGCCTGGGACAGGGCTGCTCTGCACAAACCCATCTCTCTGTGGGTTTGGATCTCTCTATGGGTCTGGATCTGTTCCGTGGGTTTGGATCCCTGTGTCAGGGCTGGGGGGCTGCTCTCCACCAACAATCCCCTTCTGCTGCCTCTCTAGGTTCTGTCTCACCACACTCACACCAAACCCCTCCGGGGTGATGAAGACCCTCCCAGGGTACCATCCCAAAGCCCAGGAGGACCCAGCGTGGCTGCCAGGTCAGTCTCCCTGGGTCCCACAGACACCCACCACATTCCGGGGACTCGTCGGAGCCGTCGCCGCAGTCGTCGTCGTGGTCGCAGACGAAGTGCTTGGGGATGCACTGCCGGTTCCCGCACATGAACTCCCTCTCGTCACAGGTGTTGTTGTACACTGCAACGGGGCACCACCAAGTCAGCCCCTGCCAGCCCCTGGCCTCCCCCAGCCCCCTGCCCTCGGGCACTCACAGCAGCCGGCAGCGAGGGTCTCATCGGCCCCGTCCGCGCAGTCCTTGTCCCCGTCACAGAGCCAGCGCTCCGGCACGCACACGTAGGTGCCCGGGCACTGAAAGGATCCTGAGCTGCAGGTGGTCAGCCCTGGGGGAGGGAGGAGCAGGATGGAGTCCGGTCACCCCACTGCTGGAGGCTCTGGGGAGCCCCAAGATACAGAGCCCAGGAGAGCGTTGAGACCACGGGTGGGAGGAGGGATGGGGAGAGGTAGGAACAGGAATGCAGGAACAGAGTGATGGAGCAGGCAGGGACTGAGGTGGGGAGAAAGGTTGGAGCAGACTCACGGCAGCGACTGTCCTCGTCAGAGCCATCCCCGCAGTCATCGGCCCCATCACACACCCAGAGCTTGGAGATGCAGCGGTGGTTGTTGCACTCGAACTGCACGGGGTAGCAGAACTTGTCTGGGAGAGGAGAAGAGGAGAAGATGGGGGTCAGAGCAAGATGGAATGGGAGGAGACACCAGCAGAGCATGGCCAGGCTGGGCCAGCCAGGCTCCAGGAGCCCGGGGGGGTGTTGGGGGTACTGCTCGTGGTCCCACAGGGCTGGTGTGGGACTCCCTGCTCCTGGACCTGGGGAAGATCCCCAGCTCCTCAGCACTGTTTGGGGCTTGTTCCAGGAGGTTAGAACTAAAAATGGAGCTGAAGGGAGCCATAACTGGTCCTGTTCAAAAGGGCCATGGATATTTGTGCATGTGCTGACAAACCAGCACACGAGGCCATTTATACTGGTCACAGCTAAAAGCCTAAGAGTGTGGAGTAAAACCACAGAGGGGGAAGAATCTGGGGTCTGTCCTTGGTAAATGGATGTCAGGGAGAGAAGAGGGTCCTGCCCACCCTCCAGCACCACCCTGTGCCCCGGCCCAAATCCTGACTGTCCCCACCCTGCCGCTCACTGCACTGGGTCTCATCTTCGCCGTTCTCGCAGTCATCCTCCTTGTCACAGGTCCAGGTCATGGGGATGCACCTCCCACTCGGGCAGGCAAAGTAGTTGGATGGACATTTGGGCTTCCTCCCACCTACTTTGTGATGGAAACATCAGTGAGGACGACAGCACGGCCACATCGTGCTTCCTCCCAGCCCAGAACTGAAGGATTCCCCCCCAAAAATCCCCCCGAGGTCCCACATCCCAGATCCCTGCAGCACCACCTGCGCGGGAGCCACACGAGCAGAGGACAACAGTCCCAGTGGGCAAACAAAGCATCCACAGCCCAAGCAGACCCCACAGGGGCATCCCTGCCCCCAGAGCCCCCTCTGCCCTCCCGCTCTCACCGGGGCAGTTGCGCTCGTCCGAGTAATCGCCGCAGTCGTTGGCGCCGTCACACACCCAGCTGGGCGCGTAGCACAGCGACGTGTGCTCGCACTTCTGGAACGTGGTGCCCTTCACCCCCAGCTTGAAGTAGCTGCTGCAGTCGGTGGCAGCTGAGAGGAATCACAGCAGGAGGCCCGGTGACACAGCAGGAACCACAGCAGAAGCCCCCTGGTCTGGCTCCACCACGTGGCACCGGGCTCTGCCCTGCTGCCGGAGCCCACCACACCCCCCACACCCCCAGATGTGCCCCACACATGCTCAGAGATGCAGGGATCCATTGGGTGGTGGAGTGCTGAGCATGGCACAGGGGGGCTGCAGGGGTGGGCTGGGGCTGCCTCATCCCAGGGCTACAGGACAGGAGCAGGACCCTCCTCCCTCCCCGAATCCCAAAGCCTCAGGTCCCTGCCGCCAGCACTGAGGGCAGGAGCATCTCCAGAGCTGAGGAGGGGCCAGGGGCAGCAGCTGGGCACTCACTGCAGTTCATTTCATCCGAAGCATCCTCGCAGTCGATGAACTGGTTGCAGCGGCTGGAATTCCCGATACAGGTCCCGTCCCGGCAGCGGAACTCGGTCGCGGCACAGCTGGTTTCTGCCAGGGGGAAGAAGCCCCCACAGTCGATGAGGCAGGGTCCACACCCACCCCATGGCACTCACTGGTGCCGTGGAAGGGCTGACTCGAGTGCTCCCAGAGCCAATTCCCTTCCAGATGAGACCTGGTGCCTCCCAGCTCACACTGTGCCTGGCAGCCTGAGCCCCTCTCCCTGGCACAACCAGACCCAGACAGGACTCTGAGAAGCTCCCAACTGCCCCTGTCAGTTTGAAACCCAGCAGACCCATCCTGCAGCTCCAAGGGGTGCTCCCTTGGTAATTCCTGGGAGCCACGGAAGACATGAGAAGCAGTGACACTGCACCCCGTGCCCCTTCTGGCTGTCAAACCACTCTCACTGGGAAGCTCTGGGTGCTGTGTGCTCATGCCCAGTTTCTCCTCTCAGCTGTCACTCTGTGAGCTTTACAAAGCAGCACAAGCTTGACCTTGACTCTCTGTTAAACCCCAGCTCTGCTCTGCTCCTGTCAAGCTGATGGTAACTCCCTCCTGAAGCCGTTGTCCCTGTCCCAGGCAGCTGACGGAGCCCTGGCAGGGCTGGCTGGGTGCCAGGCAGACACTCACTGTTACAGGGCAGCTCGTCCGAGTTGTCCCCGCAGTTGTCCACGCCGTCACACCAGTAGCGACTGGCAACGCAGCGCCCGTTCATGCAGTGCAGGTACCCCTTCTTGCACTTGCGGCTGCCTGTCAGGGAGGAAAAGGAGGAAGAGGAAGAGGAGAAGGTGAGTAGAAGGACGGCAAGCACCCCCTTGGGGTGAGGGTCTCAGATCCCTGGGGACCTTCCAGTAGGGGAAGAAATCACAGAGCAAGATCAGGGAAGCTGTTCTCTCATGCAGAGGGGTGAGGGCTGGTGTTTGAGGGTGCTGCAGACCCCACTGGCTCAGCTCCAGGTGTCCTGCTCTCCAGACTGTCCCTAACACTGGCAAAGTCTGGAGACCTTAAACCCTGGCTGGGTGCAGCTCTGGGAGGGCAGGAGGGACTGCGAGCACCCGAGGGATGGAAGGACACCCTGGAGTCCTGGTTCCCTTTGCTGAGCAACCCTGGCAGTGTCCAAAGCCAGGTTGGACGGGGCTTGGAGCAACCTGGGCTAGTGGAAGGTGTCCTTGCCCATGGCAGGGGGTGAAATGAGATGAGCTTTAAGGTCCTTCCCAACCCAAACCATTCCATGATTCCAAGATCTTGAACGTAGGAAAAAGGATTGATTTACTGGAGTGCTGTGAATCCTGCCTTTGTCATCTTCCATCCTCTTAAGTTTTTGCCTCCATCCTCTTTAAGTTTTAATGGCAAATTTGAAGAGGTTCTAGGACTAGTTAATGAGGGACAGACCTTGCAAGGCTGTGTGGATGTACCCGCCTTGTGTGTCTGGTTGCCTTGAAGGGGAAGCCCCTGATTTTGGTCCCTTCCAACCCAAACCATTCCATAATTCTCTGAGTGGAGCTGGCAGCTGAGGCAGGGTGTCTGGGGGTGTCTGGGGGTGCTGGGGTGCTTGTGTGGGTGAGCAAGGCAGCAAGAGGAGGAACCTTACTGCAGTAGGACTGCTTCTCGTCCGACTTGTCCTTGCAGTGCACGACGCCGTCGCAGGTGCGGCTGAAGTCGATGCAGTCGCCGTTCCCGCACTCAAACTCGTCGTGCACGTTGCAGGTGGAATTCACAGCTGGACAGAGCACAGGAATGTCAGCTCTGCCAGGCTGAGATCAGCCTCACCCCTTCCTTTTCTCAGCCACTCCCATCCCCCTCACCTTTGCAGGTGAAATCCTCCTGCAGGACCCGCTCCCCGCGGCATGAGCAGTTGACATGGCCCTTGGGGGTGAGCAGGCACAGGTCCTGGCAGCCACCGTTGTTCACCCGGCACGGGGACAGCTCGCCTAGGACAGAAGGACAGTGGTCACACCAGGGATGGACCCAGCAGACCCTGCTCCTCGTCCTCCCTGCTGGGCCAAAAAGTAGGGATACTTCCCAGGCTCTTCCCATGGGGTTTGGAGGGTGTAGGGGGCTGGAGGCACATGGTCTCCCCAGATTTTACAAGGAGATGCCCTGTGAAGAGCAGGGACAGGGCAAATCCTCACTGTCTTCAGCCTGCACTGAGTTTGGGGATGGACAGCTCTGGCATGAGGGTCATGAGGAGGCAACAACAAGCTGGAAAGGACAATGGGATGATTCCCAAAGGGCTAGGAAGGATGGTGAGATGGGTTCCCAAATGAGCATCAATGACGGGGAGATGGGTTACTAAAGGACCATGAAGGACAGTGGGATGGGTTCCCAAAATGCCAGGAAGGACAGTGGGATGGGTTCCCAAGGGACCATGAAGGACAAGTGAGATGGATTCCTGAAGTGCCAGGAAGGACAATGGGATGAATTCCCAAGGGACCATGAAGGACAGTGGGATGAATTCCCAAGGGACCATGAAGGACAGTGAGATGGGTTCCCAAGGGACCATGAAGGACAGTGGGATGGGTTCCCAAAATGCCAGGAAGGACAGTGGGATGGGCTCCCAAAGGACCACGAAGGACAGTGAGATGGGCTCCCAAAGGACCACGAAGGACAGTGAGATGGGTTCCCAAAGGACCATGAAGGACAGAGGGAGGGGTTCCCCTTCCACAGGCCCGCTGCCAGGGTGAGGGGCAGAGGGCAGGGACACTGCAGTGACACCAGAGGGTCCTCACAGCTGTCGGTGTCGTTGGCCACGGCGATGATGCCCATGGGCTGCTGGGGGATGTCCACACGCAGCAGTTTCATGTCGGTGCCCACGTATTTGTTGGCGCGTTGCACAGCCCGGCGCACCCAGTCTGTCCAGAAGATGTAATCACCGTACACGGCCAGGCCAAAGGGGTGCACGGGCTCCGACTTCAGGATCACCTGCCGGGCACGGAATCATGCAGAGAGTTGGGTTGGAAAGGATCTTAAAACTCATGCAGTTTCCACATCCCTGTCGTGGGTGGGTACACCTTCCAGGCTTGCTCCAAGCCCCATCCAACCTGTCCTTGGACACTTCACAGAACCCTTGAGGTTGGAAAAGATCTCCAAGATCAAGTCCAACCTGTGACCAACCCCCTCCAGAGCACTCAGTGCCAGGTCCAGCAGTTCCCTGGACACCTCCAGAGATGGTGACTCTACCACCAATCTGGGCAGCCCCTTCCAATGTTTAACAACCTTTTCCATAAAGAAATTCCTTCTCATGTCCAACCTGAACCTCCTCTGATGCAGTTTGAAGCCATGTCCTTGCTTCTCAGGGACACAGCCAAACTGGGAGCAGGAGGAACCTGCTGTGGGATGCCACACAGAGTGTCCACCCCAGTGAGATGCCTGACCTCCTCAGCCTCAGGAACAGCTCTGCTTCCCTCTGACCACACTCCAGCCCCAGTTTGGACACTCTCCTCGCCATCTCGGTGGCCTCACACTCACATGGCGATGGGAGCCGTCGTATTCGCAGCGCTCGATCTTGTCCAGGGTGGCATCAGAGAAGTAAATCTTCTCAGCCTTGTGGTCGATGGCCAGCCCGTTGGGCGTCCGTATGTCCTGGTCGATGATAATGAGGACGTTGGCACCGGAGAGGGTGGCTCGCATGATGCTGGGGTGCTGCTCATTCCAGTTGGTCCAGAACATCAGGCTAGGAGGGGAGGGACACACAACGCCTTTGGAGCCCCAGCTCAGGCTCAGGCTCCACATCCAGGCTGGCTCAGCCCATCCCTGCACAGCTGGGGGGTTTCCAGAGACCGTGGGATGCATGGGACATCATTCCCACGTAAAAAGAATGGGAAGGGGGTGAATGAGGCTGCTGCAGTCAGCTGAGAAATGTGGCACCCCATGGAGGGGGATGGAATGGGGGGGTCTGGAGCTGCTTTGGGGTGCTGAAGGATTTGTGTAGAGGGTCTTTCCTCCCTGGGGGTCCAATCCTCTCTGTGCTGGGATCCAAAGCTTCCTCCCCTCCCCACTGGGACCATGTGGATCCCTGGGGGGGCTGACTGGACACTCAATGGCCACTCACTTCTGGCACTCGTCCAGCACGAAGGCCCGGGGGTGGTCGTCCCCTGACATGGTGATCACGGTCTCCCTCTCGAAGGCCCCGAGCCGGCTCTGGTCCACGGTGTGCCGGGTGATGGTGGAGGTGGTGTAGCTCGTCCAGTAGAGCGTGTCCCAGCCGCGGTGGTACGCCAGCCCCTCCACCGAGCCCACGTCTGTGGGGACAGCAAACGTCACACCCAGCCCGCAGCCCTGCCAGGCTGTGGCTCACCCTGCATGGCCAGCACTGACCCTGA
>VXBQ01003365.1:39195-51790 GCA_013400175.1 Phainopepla nitens
AGCCCTCTGGAGGGGGCAGGTCTGGGGGCTGGGGGGGCCAGGTGGGGGTCTGGTGCATGTTGATCTATGCACTAACCGGTAGGCTTTGGACAGTTCTTTTCGTCAGAGCCATCCCCACAATCTTTTTCTGAAACACAGAACCACCAGACAGGAGCGTGGGCACGGTGACAAACACAACACGCCACAGTGACAAACACGGCACACGCACAGCGGGTGGCACAGAGACACTGGGACGTGGACACGGACACGGACACACAGAGGCACGGGGCAGCCTGGGAGGCGAGACCAGAAGCAGCAGAGGGTGCTGGGGGAGCAGGGGGCAGCTGGGGTGGGGGCACCCTCGCGGTGCTGCAGCTCCTGCCCCAGGCACCTGGCGAGGCTTGGGGCAGCACGAGGGGCTCCACGCCACGGCCTGGCTGCCACAGTGGGGGATCCCAGGAGAAGGGACCATCCCTTGGCAGGGCCAGCTCCAAGGGAGCTCAGGAAACCCCAGGGAGAGTCCTGCACCCACAGCTCTGCTCAGCCAGGCACCAGCACCTCGCCTGCTCTGAAGACACTAATTATCCCTAACAAGGCAGAGCGGCTCAAAGAATGATATAAACTTGTGGGAAAGGGAAGCAACCTTGGGGCAAACGCTCTGTCCCAGGCCTGGCCCTGGAAAGATCCAAGGGCAGATGGAAGCTGGCTGGGAGAGTTCTCCTGTCTTCCCTGGGGCTGCAGGACCTGGCTCAGCCTTGCCAGCAGCTCTGGCCATCCCACGCTTAGTTCCAGCACCAGGGCTGGAACTAAGAGTTGCAGAGTTTTGGAAACTTTGCGAAGGATGCCAAGGTCTGGAACAATCCCTGCTAGGTTATTCCTGCAGCTCTCCCTGCCCCAGCACAGCCAAGAGAAACATGGGGCTGGGGGCTGCAGGATGGGCTCAGCTTTGGGTCACACCCTCTCCCCTTGGGGCCTGGGCTCTGCCCCTCGGCACATGCTGAGAACTGGCCCAAATTGCCAAAATGGGGTCCCTGCCAGGCTGTACCCCTGCCTCAGGTCTCGCCATCCCCTCAGGAGCACCACAGGGCCGGGTCCTCACCGTTGTCACAGCGCCAGTTGATGTTGATGCAGCGCCCGTTGTTGCAGGTGAACTGCGTCAGGGGGAAGCAGGTTGGGTAGGCTGTGCAGGAGGCAAAGGCACCATCAGCACGGGGGACACCTCGTGTGCACCCCAACCCTCACAGCCCCGGGGAGCACCCTGTGCCCCCAGTGCTCCCAGTGCCCCCAGTGCTGCCAGTCCCAGCTCACCACACGAGGCAGACTCATCAGAGCGGTCCCCGCAGTCATCATCCAGGTCACACGTCCAGGAGATGGGGATGCAGCGGCCGCTGGCGCAGGAGAACTGGTTGGGGGAGCAGGTCCGTGCTGGCCAGGAGGGACAGATGGAGTGTTAATGGCCCACGGGACCTTGCTTTGCCAGGGGAAGGTGGGGAACAACCCCCTGGGCTCCTGAGAGGCCCAGGTGCAAAGCCAAGGCGCAGGTATATGTGAGACCCCAAAACTTCACGCTGCAGCCAAGGTGCAGGCACATGTGAGACCTCAAAACCTGAAGCTGTGGCTCAGCACAGGCTCTCCTGCAACTCCCTGAGGACAAGGCAGGGTCCTCACCTGAGCAGGTGGAGTTGGACTCGTCCTCATTGTTCCCGCAGTCGTTGTCCCCGTCGCAGAGCCAGCGGTTGGGGATGCAGCGGTTGTTCTTGCACTTGAAGCGGTCCGAAGGGCAGGTGTGCTGGTCTGTGGGGGGAAACCACACTCAGGACCTGTCCCTCATCCCACCCCATCCCTCCTCTATGTCCAACAAAGAGGAAAACTGCGACAGAAAAGGGCTGGAGCCTCAAACTTGGGATCAGAATCTCCATCAACATTTTCCCTATACCTCCTCCTCTCCTCGAGTTGGAGAGAGGACAGAGGAATCCTGGCTACCTGACCCTGCTCCAACCACTGCCTCCACATCTGAGGGAGCCTTAGCCTAAATGCCACCACGCTGGAGGGGTCACCCACGGCAGAGCTCGGGGGCCTCGTCGCTGTTGTCCAGGCAGTCGTTGTCCCCGTCGCATTTCCAGCGCTCTTGGATGCAGCGGTTGTTCTTGCAGGCGAACTCCCCGGGCTGGCACTGCGGCGGGGGGATGTAGGATGGATTGGCTGCCAAGGGGAAAGCACAGGCAGGATTTTAACCAGGAGACCAAGTGCAGCTCCCCATGCAGAAAGAGAGTCCCCACAAGGGTCTGAGGGAAGCCTACCCTGGCAGGTGACAGAGTCCATCCCCAGGATCTGGTCCTCAGCACAGGCGCACTGGCGGCCCCGGGGGGTGGCCAGGCACAGGCTGCTGCAGCCCCCGTTGTTGACACGGCATTTGTTGGAGCCCACTGCGGAGGCAAAGGGGTGAGGAGATGGCATCTCAGTGCCCAGGAACCCCTGCACACTCATGGAGGTGCTGGGACTCCCCGGCCTCCTGGACTCCCTCAACAGCAGCAACAGTTGGAAGCCAGTGGGAGATGCCAGGTGAAGCCATGGGGACCCCTCAGGGGACACAAAACCTGATGGAATTAGGGTGGGAAAAAGAGGGAAGGCTGCAAGGCCAGGGCACGAGCAACAGGAAAGAAAAACACAGAGCATGGGGACGGCAAAAAGGAAGCAAAAAGAGGTGGGAGGCTGCTTAAGCAGCTCAGACTCACTCCCCAGCCCCATCCCTCCCTGCCCAGCCCCTCGTGCCCTCGCACCTTGCTGCTGCTGCGCGTCGTACATGCGGATCTCGAAGATGGGCGGGCGCTCGTTGCGGAGCAGGCTCACGGCCTTGGAGGCCTGGTCCAGCCGGTAGATGCTGCCGCTGCGGTACTCGGTCCAGAACAGAAAGTTGCTGTAGTGGCACAGCCCGAAGGCATGGTTCAGCTCGGGGCCCTCATACACGATCTGCGGGTGCAGGGAGGTGGAGATGCTCCGTTAGCTGGGATGGGCACTCAGGGACAGGGACAGGAACAGGGACAGGGACAGGGACAGGGATAGAGACAGGGTGATGGAAGGGGAGGGAAGAGAGGCCACGGCCTGGCTGCCCCAGTGCTGTGGGTGACCAGTGTCCCAGGGCCAGGGGACCCCCACTCGCCTTCCGCTCGGTGCCATTGAGATAAACCATCTCGATGCGGTCGTAGAAAGCATCCACCCAGTACAGGATCTTGGCCGGGATGTCCAGGCTCAGCCCGTTGGGCCACAGGACGGTCTTGGAGGTGATGAAGATGTTGCGGTTGGAACCATCCATCCACGCCCTCTCGATCTTGCCCCTCTTGCTGTCCTTAGGATCCTCCTCCCAGTCCGTCCAGTACATCCACCTGTCATGGACACTAAGCTGAGCCCTGGCCTGGCCACCACAGCTCACGACAAGACCCAACCACATCCCCGTGGCCGTGGCCCTGACAGCCAGCCCTGCCCACCCGGGCACTCGCACCCATTCAGGGGGTCCACCACGATGGCGCGGGGATGCGTCATCTTCCCCTCGATCAGCGTCTTCCTCGTCTGGGCAGCCTTTTCCAGCCGTGCCACACTGATGGTCTTCTTGGGGCCATCATCTGTCCAGTACAGGTTGTTCCCCATCCAGTCCACAGCGATCCCCTCCACATTGTGGATGCCTTTGAGGGAAAAGCAGAGTGGGCTCGTCAACAGATAGAGGTGAAAAGTGGAAGCAACAGCCCCAAACGGTGCCCAATCTTGAGCCAAAACAAAGGGGATGGTGGATGCCCAGCCCCACGGGCACAGGCCAGGCCCCTCAGCCACGCACCATCCTTCAGGATGGTCTCTCGCTCCGTGCCATCAATCTTCTGGCGCCCGATGAGGTAGCTGGTGGTGTCAGCAAAGTAGATGAAGCCGGTCTCGGCATGGAAATCCAGAGCCCGGGGGTTCATGAGGTTCTCGATGGGGATCATGTGCTCATCCGGCACCTTGGCACCCATGTCCATCCCACGAATAATGCCGGGACGTCCCTTCCCGTACACCAGGAACAGCTCGTGCTCGGGCTCTGTGGAGACAGGGACAGCTGTGGCCACCAGCAGGGCCATGGGGGTGGCACTGGGGCTGCTGTGGGGTCACAGCAGCGAGCGGCGCCTGCAGAGAACCATGGAGAACCTGCAGAGAGCCCATGGCTGCAGCCCCTCGCCCCCCATATTCCCCCAGGAAGGCCAGCACTCACTTTTGCAGGATTTCCCGTCGCTGCCCAGGCTGAACCCAGAGCGGCAGCGGCAGGTCCGGCTCTTGTGGCTGTTCCCGAGCAGGCAGATGTCCGAGCAGCCTCCCGGCTTCCCAAACTGATCCGGCTCGCAGGCGTGGCTCCGCACTGCAACACAGAGAGGGGTTGCAGCAGCCAGGAGCACAGGGGGACAGGGAGCACAGCAGGGACAGGGACACGAGGATGCAGCCACGGGGATGCTCTCACGGGTCGTCCCTGGGCTTTAGAGGGGCTCACTCCTCCCAGGAGCTCCCGGGCTGAGCACTGCACAGGACAGAGCACTGAGATGGGTAAGGATTTTCCCATGGGAAGGATCACAGGGAAGAAGCCAGCATGTCCCAGCACACCACCACAGCCACATGGCCACACTGCCCCATCCTGCTGCACCAGCGGGACAAGTCCTGGGAGCGGGGACAGCCAGCACCACTTGGAGAGCCCCTTAATCACACTCCTTCCCCGCTCGGAAATCTCCTGATTAATTTTATATTCTGGAAAATGCCGAGCAGGCTGCAGACACTAAGAGGATTTTAAAGGAGTAAATTGATTAACTGCAAGAAGGTGCTGGGGGTGGAGCGGGCAGGGAGGGATGGATGCAGGGAGGGGTTGGCACAGCACTGGAGCCTTTCAGCTCCCTGGAAATCCCTCAGTGCTTGGGAGCACCAGGGTGTACATGCTGGCAGTGGGGACAGAGAGTAAGAGGGACCATTAATATTTTAAGATGCCACATCTGCTCCCACATCTCTGTACTCTCCATGGTCCATCAACCACGTGGCACAGCTCTCACAGGAAGAGACACAGCGCTAGCAGGAAAAGGGGGCACTCCAGGATGTTCAGCAGCCCCCAGGGGCCTGGGGAGCAGGAATCCCAGAATCCTTGAGGTTGGAAAAGACCTCCAAGATCACTGAGTCCAACAGGTGACCAATCCCCACCTCGTCAACCCGACCACAGCACTGAGTGCCACACCCAGTCGTTCCTTGGACACCCCCAGGGACAGGGACTCCACCACCTCCCTGAGCAGTCCCTTCCAATGCCTGACCACCCATTCTAAGGAAAAATTCTTCCTGAAATCCCACCCAAGCCCCTGGTTGAGGAACCAGGCAGCTGTTATTCCCAAGTCAGGGTCCCACCTGTGGGCTGGCGCCGCTGGTGGTAGATGTGCAGCGCTCCACCTTTGTCCACTCGTGTCACCACCTGGTACTCGGTGCTGTTGAAGCGGTTGACGCGGATGACGCTGGTTTTCTGCTGGGCGTTGGCGTTGTCTGAGTTGGTGGCGTACAGGTAATTCTCAAAAACGGTCAGCCCATACAGATGTTCGATCTGGAAGGTACCAGGTGGGTGTTCACAAGGGATTTATGAGCTGTGAGTGCTGGGCTCTGAGATGTGCAAAATCCCTGATCCCACCTGATGGCTCTTGTGCATCACTGGCCATCAGTGTGGTCTTGTCCACAAGATCATCCTGGGCAGGATCATGCTCAGTGCTCAGCACATTCTTTGCTGGGCAGCTAAAGTCACAACTGCAGACCAGTGGCACCCAGGACACTGTTGTAGTCACAGACCCCGCTGCTAGGCCTCCTTGGAGATAGGAAATGCCTAGTCATGGACTAGGCCCTGCTTCCTTCCTCAAGACCCTCTCTGATCTCTTTGTAATACTATTGGCTACATTCCAGATGTCCTAAGACTATAGGTCATTTCACCACGACCCTAAAACCACTGGATAGCTCCCCAATCCTCACTAACCCTATAAAAAACCCCTGCTCCTGCCCAGTTTGGTAGAAGACACCGTCACTGGACACCCCTTGGCGGAACCAGCATTAAGCCATTCTGTGGAACCTCCACACCATGCTTCTCATCTCTTCTTCCCTGAGCCAGCCAAGGCAAATCCTAGCAAGCTAAGAGCTGAAATCCTAAAAGAGCTGGGAATCACCAAAAGAGCTGAACCACCTGATTCACTCAGATTGAGCTTGCTAGGATAGCCTGCGGCTGGGACCCTGCTGGAGATCTCCAGGACAAGCAGTGCCTCCGGGGACCTCGCTATCCGGGAACATCTGCGGCAGCAGGAGGTCTGACTGACCCCCTGGACCTAGCCTGCATCAGGACACGGAGCCCCGATACCAACCCTCTCCCCCAAACCCACTCACCAGGATGCCCTGGATGATGGTGTGCCTGTTCTTGCCCTCGTAGTCCACCACCTCGATGTAGTCCAGGTAGGCATCAGCCCAGTACACCAGGCGGTTCACCAGGTCCAGGGTGATGCCGTGCGGGAAGACGATCTTGCTGTCCACCAGCTTGGTGCGGTTCTGCCCGTCCATGTCACAGCGCTCCACCTTGGGGATCTGCCCGTAGTCGGTGAAGAACACCTTGCTGTGAGAGAAGAGCAGAGGAGGGAGCTCAGAGCCAGGATGAGCTCTGCACAGGGAGGATATGGATGTGTGGATCCCCACGAGGATGGCTGGGATCTAGCACAGAGTTCCCGAGAGCTTCAGATGTGTTGGTGTCACTGGAAGAGGCCCACATGCACAGGTGGGGTTTGTACATGTGAAAACACAACCTGAGGCAGCTGCCTGTGCATCCCAGAGCTGTCCTGCCTGAGGTGGCAGCTCCCAGCACAGCATTTCCCAACACAGCACAGCAGAGCCAGGGATCAGCACTGCCACCACAGAGCCCAAGGGACTTAACTCAGTCACCTGTGGGGCTTGTCTGCACCAGCCCTGCTGGAGCCTGGAGCCTCTCTCCAGGATCCTCTGCGATATTTGTTTGTTTATATGAAATACTCTCAATTTTCTGCTCAATAACACCAGCTTTTTCCATCTGAGCCAGGAGGAAAGTGCCCATCAGGAAAGCAGCTGGTGAGGGGGGAATTTTCCTCTTTACTGGTTACTCTGCTCTGCCCACTGTGGCCTCGGCCACACCAGCTCCCAGCTCCCAGGGGCTGGCAGCTGCCATGTGTGCCCTGAGTTGCTCCCATGATTCAGAAGCCTGGCATTCCCATCCTCGAGGCTGTGCAGAAGGCAGTGGCTGGGCACACAGGCATGAGGGAGCCACTTCAGCTCCCAAAAGCCAGAGCAAAGCTGTGACCACACTGTGTGGCACGAGCTGGAAGCAGCAGCTTGTCCCGAGCTGGGCCAGGTGTGTCCTGCAGGGCTGAGCCCTGCACAGCTGCTTCCAGGGCAGGCTGGGTGGGAAGTGTCCCTGCAGAGAGAGTTCACAGAGGTACAGGAAACCCCCCACCCTAGAGGGACAGGCCACCCTTGCCAATTGTCCCCAACGGCAGTGAATTCCCAGGACTCACCCCATGGCTGGGTCCAGCGCAATTCCCTTGGGGTTGTACAGCTCCAGGTCCAACAGCGTGACACAGGTGTCCCCGTTCTTGTTGCAGACAAAGATCCTGTCATCAATGTCATCCACGAAGTAGAAGTTGCCCGTGAGCCAGTCGATGGCCATCTGCTCCACGTCTGGGCCGGGAGAGGGAGGGAGGGGGGTGAGGCAGGGAGGGACAGAGCCAGGAGCCCCCCAGGATCACAAACACCAACACAGCCAAGGAATGAGACCATGGGAGCCATGAATGCACTGGGACCTGCACCCATACCACGGATCTGCCCTGGTCACCCTGTGTGGAGCCACAGGGCACCCATGGCACCCACAGCAACCTCTCCTCTGCTCTCAGGGAGATCGGACCTGCTGCCCCCAGACAAGCCAGAGACATGACACACAACCAGGAGTGTTGAACACTCTGGTGTGAACACCGGGAGAGCATCCTGCAGGAACCCTGGGAATTCATCCTTCAGAAACCCTGGGAATTTATCCCGCAGGAATACCAGCGGAGCAGGGGGAAGCTCTGCAAGGTGGGTGCTGGAGAAGGGAGTGGGCAGCAGGGAAGGGGAAGGGGCTCCAACAGATATTTGTTTGTCCAGATGGGACATGTGGCAGTGGGGGGGCCAAGGGCAGATCCCGCTGGGCAGAGTGGGGGCAGAGCTAATCCGGAGCTGCAGGGACACCCTGGGGCCCAGAGCAGGTGAGAGACAGCACCTGGCACGCAGCGTGTGAGTATTTAATTAAACCAGTGAAAGCCTGTTAAATCGGATAAACCCAACGTGCCTGAATTCCTGCCTCGCCACCGGGTCAGTGCTCAGCACTGCTCAGCCCCTCCTGAAATTGGGGAGGCCGGGACAAGGGGCTGCAGCTCCCGGAGATCCCAAGTGTTTTGGAGGGCTGAACTTTGGATTGGTGGCCCCTGAGATCCTGCATCCCCAACGCTGCAGCACCACAGCCAGCACAGCCAGGGTGGAGCAGGGACAGGGGCACAGCAGCCCTGGTCAGAAGGACCCAGAGGTCAGAGGGACCCAGAGAGCTCTGGAGGAAGGAGCAGGGATGGGGTACAGCAACCCCACAGCCCTAACACCCTGAGGTCAGAGAGACCTGGACAAGCCTTGGAGAGCCCCAGCACCCCAAGGCCAGCAGGACCTGGACAGCTCTGGAGGAGCAGGGACGGGGCCCAGCAGCCCCTCAGCCCCAGGACCCCAAGGTCAGCAGGACCTGGACAGCTCTGAAGGAGCAGGGATGGGGCCCAGCAGCCCCTCAGCCCCAGGACCCCAAGGCCACTGAGACCCAGACAGTGGAGCAGGGCCAGACACCACTGAATTATTAACCAACATAGGAGCTCAAGAGGGAAAACATGAATCAAGCCAGGAGGTTTTGCAATGCCCCCACCCACCCTGCTCCCGGGGTTCGCCTCGGCGATGCCGAGTCCATCCACACTGCCGGGCTGGGATGAGGCCACGGGATGAGCACGCAGAGAGTTCGGGGTGCACAAACCCCATCCCCCATCCCCGAGTTACCCAGGCCAGCTCTCTCAGCCCTTCGTGGCCCTGGGGATGGGGACATGCAGCTGGTGGTGATGCCGACAGTGACCCCCTCTCCGGAAGGGTGAGGCCACGGCGCCCGCAGCCACCACCCGGCGTGAGGCAGCTCGTAAAAACAAGTGGAAACAGCCCGAGCCAAGGAATGAGCATCAACCCCAAACCGAGGCCAGCAAAGGGCTCCCAACGAGCTGCCCAACGTGCTGGGGCTGGCACAGGGCTCGTGGGGCTCCTGCTCCAACCAGGACCCCCCACCCTGACTCCTGGGGCAAGAGGGGTTTGTGATGAGCAAAAACCACCGAAAAATGTACACTGGGGCGCCAAGGGCCACGTTCTGTCCCCTAGACGGGTCCTGCTGTCACAACTAGCACCCACTGGCCTCCCCTGCTCCCCATCCAGCATCCCCAAACCCCCCCTGTGACGTGGGGAGGGGGTGGCAGGGCCCTGCCGGGGCGAGAAACACTTCAGCAAAGGGATGTGCAAGAATTCCCCAAAAAAAGCAGGTCTTGGCTGGCGCCTGCGTGGCTGAGTCAGAGTCACAGGACCGGGGGAGCGATCCAAGCAGGGGCGGATGGGGAGCGTTGGCAGGACGGCTCAGGGGCCCTCGCCCCCCACCCACAGCTGCAGACCCCCGGATTCTCCCCCTCGAGGGGGTCCAACCATCCCTGTCCCATCTCCAGCGCCCCTTTCCAGTCGCTCTCCCGCCGCATCCCTCCCAGCCGGAGCTGAGTCCAGCCCGACACTCAAAGAGGAATCCAGAGGGAAAACGGCCAAAACAAGCCACAGACTTCCAGCCCCACACTCCCCTCACACCCATCCTGCCACAGCTGCCTCTTCCCAGGAGAGCAGAGGGTCTTTGTCCACCCAGGGGTCTCCAGACCGGCCCCAGCTCCGAGCAGGGCAGCACAGGGCCGGGGGGCTGGGGGTGACGCAAGCACTTGCTCCTCTCCCAGGCTGTATTTTTGCAGCTGGAAAGCATTACTCTCCTCAAAGGCTTTTGTTTTCCAGCTTTGCTCCTTCTCTCCCTGCTCACCATCCTCCCCTCTCCCTCGCAGGAATCACTTTTTATTTTTTTATTATTATCATCATTGTTATTATCATCATAATCATTATTTTCATCATCATCATTATTATTATTATTTTCAGCTCATTCTTGTAGCCTCAGCTAAACCTGGATTTCCTCTTGAACTTTTGGTGGAAGCTAATTTAGAAAACATCTATTTTTAACCCCTGGTGCTGGCCTGCAGAAACCTTCACCCCCCTCCTTACCAGTCTTTGGAGGGGGGGCAGTGAAGGGCACAGGGTCTCCCTCTGTGTCCCCCCCCAAGAATGGGCGCCCAGGGATGGTGCCACAGCCACCCATGTCCATGAAAACACACCTTGGACCCATCTGAGGGGACCAGCAGGGATGAACCTGTCCCCTGGAGGGGTCGTAAATGATTTCCATGGAGAATCCAGGGGGCAGAGACCACCCCCCTCCCTCCCACAGCCCCCCACGGGTGCCTCTCCCCATCAATTCCCATCCTGGAATCAATCCTCCTCCTTGCTCAACCTCGGCGGGGCGTTGCGGGCGATTGCGACACGCCGAGCTCGTTTCCCAAGATTTATTTATTTGAGAGCGTTTGGAAGGGAGCTGGTGGGGGCAGAGAGCAGGGAATGTCGGCTTTCCAAGGCTCTTCCTGGGAGAGGCAGCCAAAAAAACCCCACAGGGAGGGGGTCCAGGCCGGCAGCCCCACTCGGGGGGGAGGCAGCCTTGCCAGCAGGGAGGGCAGATGGAGGGAGGATGGAGGACGAGGGAGCACCGAGAACTTCATCAGAGTTGCTCAACACGGGCGGGTTGGCAACTTCAGCAAACCCCAAAACCCACCCGCACAGATGTTTCCTGGTTTCACACCCGCCACGGCCCGAGTGATCCCGACCGAGATGTTCCTGAGGTCCCTGCCACAAAATCCTGCGTGTCACACTGGGCTTGGATTTTCATAGAATCCCAGAATGGTTCGGGTCAGAAGGGATCTTAAAGATCATCTCAGTCCCATACCCTGCCATGGGCAAGGACACCTCCCACTGTCCCAGGGTGCTCCAAGCCCTGTCCAACCTGGCCTTGGGCACTTCCAGGGATGAGGCAGCCACAGCTTCTCTGGACATCCTGTGCCAGAGCCTCTCCACCCTCACAGGGAGGAATTTCTTCCCAAAATCCCACCTAACCCTGCTCTGTGTCAGTGGGAAGCCATTCCCTGGGTCCTGTCACTCCAGGCACCTGTCCCAAGTCCCTCTCCAGCTCTCCTGGAGCCTCTTCAGGCACTGGAAGAGGCTCTAAGCTCTCCATGGAGCCTTCTCAGCTCCAGGTTAACACCCCCCAGCTCTCCTCTCCATGGCAGAGCTGCTCCAGCCCTCAGAGCATCTCCGTGGCCTCCTCTGGTCACATCCTTCCTCTGCTGGGATCCCAGAGCTCCAGGTGGGACAGTCCCACTCAAAGAACCCCTTGACTCAAGTGGGTCACGGACCCCACATTTCCCACTGGAGCTGCAGCCCGAGGTTCTCCTTCCCTTAACCCGGGCCACCCGATTTACCCCACTCCCAGCGAGGCACTGCAAGGCTGTGGGTTTTTTGGGGAAGGAGCTTTGCTGACCCAGCACATAACTTTGCTCTGCATGAATCAGTTGCTGTGCAGTCTGCAAACACATCAATTGTGGCCTGACAGGAGGAGGAAGGAAACACACAATCTTCCCTCGGATTAAACCAGGGATTTCGACAGTCCCCAAACAGCTGCGAGGGGGACGCAGCCGCTCAGCAGCTCGTCCAGACTCCTGCACAGTTGAGCAAGGAAAAGGAGAAACCCCCTATATCCACACAGGTTCAACAAGCTCAGGAACCAACACAGCAAAAAATCCCTGAATTCCAGAATCCCTGAGGTTGGAAAAACCCTCCAGGACCATCGAGTCCAACCTGTGACCGATCCCCGCCAGAGCCCTGAGTGCCACATCCAGCTGTTCCTCAGACATCTCCAGGGATGGGCACTCCACCATCTCCCTAAGCAGCCCCTTCCAGTGCCTGACAATCCTTTCCATGAAGAAATTCCTCCTGAAACGTTTGGATGTGGCACTTGGGGACATGTTTCAGCGATGATCTGGCAGCACTGCGTAAATGGTTGGACTCGAGGGTCTCAGAGGGCTTTTCCAACCTCAATAATTCCCTGATTCTAAGTCTGTGAGAAACTCCACTTCCCACTACCCCTCAAGGGAGCACTCCCAGGAGAGCAGGACAGGGATGGTGGGCAGAAGAGGTCCCAGCTCTGCTTGAAGCAGCCAGAAACATCGCTGGGCATGGAGCTCAGATGAGAAATGAGAAATCCTCATTCCCATTCTGCTGAGGAGCATTTTCCCCCTTGCCCCAGCACGTGGGACAGAGAACAGAGATGGATCGACCTCCGCCGCCAACATCTGGCTTTAAATAAAGAATAACACAGAAATAAAGAAGAAATAAAGAA
>VXBQ01003366.1:0-18818 GCA_013400175.1 Phainopepla nitens
CCAAAAGTATCTTCTTGGTTTTCTGCTCCTTTTAATATGATTTACACATGGACTGGAATATTTAGTGTTAAAAATACTTTCTACCACCTCTGTCTTTCATAGCTATTGGACTGAATTTGAAATCTCTAGTAGTTTAACACAGTTTTCCTACTCGTTTCTTTATATAACATATATTTGCAGATATACAACATTCCTTTTTTTTTTTCTATTTTTTCTTTTTGTTTTTGTTGTTTTTTTTTTCTTTCCCAGAATATCTATGCCAATGCCAATGCAAACTACTTGCATGAAAAAGTGCACACAGTGTGAGTCATGAGACTATGGAAATGGAATGCCCTTCGGTCTGAGGTGGCTGACACTGACCCAGGTATAGCTCGTGATCACTTTCCATCCCACATAGCAATTTCTATTACAGCCATGTCAAGATCGACTTAGCCCAGCCCAGCCAAATGTACAGATTACATCTGGGTACTTTGAGTCATGCTACAAAAAAAGGTGCAACAATAGACAAGTCCATGTGCATTCTTAGTCATAACTATGAGCAGAAGAACCCTTGAGATTCCTCACTTTGGCATTAAATAACAATTATAAAGGCATTTAGAATTAAAGTAATACATGAAGGGACTTGAAATGGTAACAGTCCCAAGTAACTTGTCAATTGAAATAAGACTCATCCCTAGTCATAAATAAATAATCTCTTTCCTGGTCTCACTTCCATGCCAGGATCAATATCTCTTAACATCTTACTTATTTTATTACTGCTTTTGGTTTTCTGGGACTGATTGAAAGTTGCTCAGAGGAAATCTTTGGTTTTGCTTAAGTGTCCGTGACATTTAATCATGACTTTCCTTGCAGTTTAATTCCAACCAGTCAATCAGTTAATCCACTTCAATTGATTCTGTGCTCTCTGTTATTGGCTTGCACTCATTGGGCATCCTCTGGTGTCGACTCAGCTGGGTGGCTTGTGTGAAGCTCCTCTCACACCTCTCGCACCTGGTGAAGGCAAGAGAGAAAATTGAGACCAGGGAGCTGCTCTAGGGGGGGAGTGATGGGCTTTGTCTCATCCTGCCTAATCAGAACAGACACTCAAAAGTGGCTTCAGATTTTACTGGCTCAAGAGGTTTAATTGGTGGCTACTTCCAAGGCCTTGATGCCTATGATGGGACAAGGCCTGTCTGATTCAGAACAGAGGAATCTGTCAATAGACAGGGGGAAGGTGATTTCTCCAGAGAGGCCTGTCCTGCTGTAGCTCTGATCACTGTCAGTTCAAATAGATAAAGAACAAAAAGAGATTTTTAGGAGTGAGCCATCAAAGAGGCAGCTTGTCTGCAGTTTTCTGCTCTGTATCCCCTAAGAGAAATTGATGACAAATAGAATTTCACCTTCTGCTTTTTTAAAATCCGCAATTGCCTATTGGAGGATGAGAAATCACAAAGAAGTAATCGTTCAGTCCTAGAACAAGAGAAAACTGTTTATCTGATCTGACCATGTAATGGGATTCATTTTAAAAAGGCTCATAGAGATAGTGGTTACTTAATTATCTGCAAACATCCACACTATTTGAGAAATCTGTGGATTGAGCAAGAACTCATTACAGCCATCAGTGTTCCTTCACGTTTATATTGTCTCTCTTTCCACCCTGTCCTCTCTTAGAGAACCATAATCTGCAAGAAAAATACTGTGTGAATGAATGAACAAAGCCATTGAATCTTGGAGAGGATAGAATAGGGGCTATTGTTGCCTTGGAATTAATCCCTTATCCCTGCTCTTAAAGACAAATTACTATATTTCATCTCCCAAATGTGGCCTTCTTGATTTGCATCCTGAACACTAAAGAGGGGTGTTTGATGAGTCACAAACATGGATGGAGCAGATATTTCTTGTATGGTCCTTGTACCAAAAGCCATCTTTGGTTCAATGGTACCATGGTACCTTGTTTTACCTCCAAATAAGATATTCATAAAAGTATCACTGCAATGAATTCCTCACCTTTAAAGGAGAGGTGAGGAAAACAATGAACTCAGCTGATTCATTTTAATCTTTCTCTCTTCGCTGATGTGAATGATAGAAAGCAAGCTGTCAGTGATCTGCTCATAAAAAAAATATTTACACACATGTATAACTGTGGATTTTCTTCACATTAATAATTTTTAGTGATGAAATTCTGCTTCAGGACTCTTTAGCACAGACATTACAGAGTTATTCATCCAGGTTACTGTACCAATCTAAAATGTCAACACTTTGAAGTTGTATTTCCTTGATTGTCTTTCATGGAATATTTTTAGCATCCTATGCCACTGTTAAAAACTGCACTGTGATCTTGACAAATGTAAAATGTCAGCATTAATGTATCAGACCTATCAGCTCAATGAAAATAACTCAGAAGTATTGATTACTTAATGATTTTTGGGGTATTCATTAACGTCTATGTGCAGATCATCCACTCTCCAGAGCTCCTGAAGTGCTGATGACACATTAGTGCACTGCTGATTGTTTATTAGAAAACTGATTACTTACTGGATTAGTGTGTCAAAATATACTACCTTTCATTGCCTGACAAACTTGCAAATTATTGTATTATTTTTATATACATACTTATATATCTATCACAGAGGCATTATAATCAATTTTAAGGCTGGGGCGTTAACTTAGTCTGTATGAGATATTACTGTCTACTTGAACTTGATAGTTTTGTTATTTTGATGTATACAAAGACAAGTACTTTGCTTGATGAGTAATAGGAGGCTCAGATCCTTGCCTAACTAACTGTAAGTGATGCAGTTGCAAAATAACCTATAAAATCTGGTGTGGCAACCCCTCATATTAAGAGCCTGGCCAAATAAACAAAATACAGCATAACAGGATGACTAGGCACCATTAGTGACTTAGATAAAGGATATAGAGTGGTCGAAAGACAGTGTTACCCACTGAAATCCTCTGCTATGGCAGGCCTCCTCACCCTTTCTGGAGCTTGTCTGGAGGCTAGAATTCAGCAGGCCTTCACTCAGCACCCTGCATTGCTAGTGAAAGTGCAGAGGAAGGTTTACTATATTTCTTTAAAATACACCTTCCCAAGCTCTATCCACAAGATTCTTCTGTTGTGGGAGCGCTCTACCTTCCCAGCTGCAGGCTGGTAACACTGTGATAAAGGCACAGGAAAGAAGGATGCTAAAGAGAGAACAGAAAAAGGATAAATCTCTCGATACAAGCATCTACCCTTTATGAATAGGAAGGCTGTGGGTGCTAAGTGTTGCTGCTGGTCAAACTGTGATGTCTGCACTTACACAGCCCTTGGGCAAAAGTCAGAATAAAGCCTCTGGCAAGGCATTTAAATCCCTTGTTTTTCTCTTGTACCTTGATAACTTTCCCAAGATGCCTAGGATTTTCCAGGCACTTCCAAATGATGTGAATGGGGCTTTCAGGACCATAGTTGTGGATATATAAGTACCTGGCTTATGGGCAGAGATCTGTATTAGGCTCCTGATTCGTCTTTTCAATGTGGTCCAGAGAAGTTGTTGCTGGATACAAACTGACAGAAAAGGTGAAGATAATAGTGTCACAGCAGTCAGCATTACCGTCTCACAGTAGGTAGGAATGGGAGGAAGGGCAGGAATATTTTTCGTCTGGATTGTAATGTACTCTATGCAGTCTCTCCCTCTACTAACCATTCTTTCTCAGCCCGTCATAGCAGAATAACCACACCCATAAGCTCTGTCCATGAGATTGGTGAGCATGTGTGTGTTTTTGTGTGCATATTCCTGTACCATAACCCACACATGTTTAATATTGTGTTGGAAAGTTGAACAGTAGTCAAAGTTGTCTGAAAGGAAAGAGTCCATATCCCATGTGACCACATCCCAAGCAACAGTGGGGCTGAGCCCAAGCCTGAATGCCAGACATGCCAAATTTTGGCTAAGCCTGCACTGTGGATACATGTATTGGCAATAATGACACTTATTAACTAAGATACAATTTGCTTTCCATTTAGGGCCATCTGATGGCATTTGAATGGAATTTAAACAGCCCCAGATGCATATAGGTCCAAAGCAATTCCCAAGTCCTGAAAACAATTAGATACCATTAATGAAAACTGGATCCATGTTACCTTCTTTTACCATTATTGTGTACACTGTAATTGTAAGGAACAATGTACTATAGCATTCAATCTCCTCAACCTCAAGGCTGCACTCTGTCACAAGGCTTCCTGGTATGATTTGCTTCAGTGGAGGTGGTGAACAGAATTGTTCTTAGGTTCACAAAGTGCACCAATAGTTTCGGAATATTTCTACAGTACTGGGGTTTCTGATCCTGTTTAGATAACCCTCATTGTTACTGGTCGGCTTGTTTGCTTCACACTGCTTTCAAAACTTTATTTTTTTAAGGATTATAGAGAGGATTGGTTTAATTTGCACATTTATGTCAACCTCTGTGAAAAGGTTTGGATGGAGAAAATGCTGAGGGTCTATTTTTAGAGAAAAAGACATTAATTTGGTACTCTCAAAATAAATATTTGAAGATTTCAATCAACAAGTACATTTAATACTACATTTTAAACTCATTTGCAAGGGTATCAAAAATCCAAGAAAAACTATCAACTAAAGAGAATCCCTCTTGACAACACTGAGACGTCACTGCAGGTACAACATACATATTCAACCTAAAATGAATGCTCCCCAGTTTTGCATTTCAGTAAGAAACAATGTAAAATGTGAGCTATTGCAAGCTGAAAGAAATTTTCCTCTCAATTCTTTTGGGTTGGCTCCTAAATATTAGATCTTTGCATAATCCTGATTCTGTAGGCAAGTCCCCTCACTAGTTTTTAATTTTGCTTAAATGGAAGCAGGGAGAGGACAAGAAAAATTTAGGAGAACAGAGGTGACAAATTATTTTCCTTTTTCCCCTGTATTTTAATTTACTTGAGATCTTTGTTCTCAGACTAGCAGCCATAGTGGAGACTTCAGTAAGATAAGAATACACAAAAACTTTACAGTGGTGAGGCTGGCTTGATAGCTTGTGATGACATGAAAAGTCAAATTCAGCTAAAGCTTTGACTACAGATAACCTCACTTAGCATTGTTATCTTAATGAAAAGCAAATAGAAAAGTCTTCCACCGTACATCCAAATTTACCAAGGTCCTACAAAGAAAATGCCCTATCACAGAAAAATCATTTTAACCAATCCCCCACGTCCTCTAACAAAACAATTAATCAGAAATATTTTTTAAAATACTCCCACCATATGTTCACCATTTTTAAAACCAACTTCTGGAAATAATATGCATACAAACATACTTAGTATTTAACATTAATCCATGCTCACTGTAATTTGTCTCTGTACCACTTACGAACATAGCTGCCTTACTGCATTAGAAATCATAAGATTGCCTTCACAGCAGAAGCACATTTAAAATTGAACTTAGTAATACCTTCAAAATTAAACCTGTTATTTTAAAAATAACTTAGATAGAATTTGAGTAATTTATTATTATCCATGCATGGCAATTCATTCTAATATTAGAAATATTAGTTAAAAGAAATGTGTCCATCACCACAAATACAAATTTCTCTGAGGTACAGAAATGCTATCTTGGTGGGCTTTTCCATCTTGTAATTTTTTTTTTTTTGTAAATGCGCACTCAAAATTACATCATAAACAAACATTTAAACCTAAATTGCATGATTATGAGACAGAAATTTTGTTCTATTTATGGTTCTTGCTTAATGGAATTTGTTAAGGGTTTTTCCCTAAACTTTCTTAATACCAGATCTTGTGCGCCCCTTTTCCAAAGCAGTATCTAAACAGTGATGAGACATCAAGATGAGCTGCAGCTCTCTCTTTTTCCTCCAGCAGAGATAATAGATTGATTTCTGGATATGTTTTCTGCCCCTTCTCTCTCAAATGCAAGCAGTCCTGCTTGAGAGACAAATCTGCCCTTTTGAACAGCTTACAGGATCAAGGCTTGTGTGTCCTCTTATCTGACTAGCAGAAATGGGAAGATCTGCAGCTCCAGTTTTAGCTTCACGTGAAGTTACTAGTCAGTTTACTGCAAATATTCCAACCAGACTTCCAGAGAGAAAATGGTACAACTCTTTCTTATGCTTAAGGAAGAAACTAAAGAAACATCTTCCACAACTGAAATTTTGCCATGCATCATAAAGAGCCAGTACAAAGCATACACTTTTATTTTTTTATTGCTCTGTACTGCAACTTAAGGAATAGTCAGATGCATCCTGGAGTACTTAAATGCTTCCACATGAGCAGGGAAAAGAAAAAAAAAGAAAACAAAAAAAACAAAACCAGAAACAAACAAATCCCAGACCCCTGATTAGTTGTATCACATATATTAAGCTCTTTCACAAATGAAATCGTGCAGTAATCAAGCCCATTTTGAAAGAGGGTAAAAAAAAATTAGTAAACCAAAGGGGAAAAATAATGAGTCCAAATGGGGCAAAATAGCAGATCTATTGGAAACATGACAAAAACACGATGTTAAGGAAAAAAATTAAGTGGAGTCAACAAGGTTACACATAAGTAACACCTTAACATTAAACAAAATCTATTTTCCATTTTGACCTGGAAACCTCTCCCATTAATTACTAAAATCTATTTATACAGCAACTAGATAAAATCAATTTGATTACTTGCGCCATTTTTGGCTTACTTTCTGTGGGCTCTGAGCATTCAACAGACTGGCTTAAGAGAAGTCGATATTTAGATGCTCTGAGTTTCCATGTTTTGCCTCCTACAACACTATCCTAGCCCTGATTTCTGCTAAGCAAATTCTTCTGTACTATATATACAGCATTTTGTTCCTGGCTCTGTCCCCTTGCCCCCAGCAAAGACATGTATGGAGGCCCTGCTTCCTTCCAACCTTATATGGAGGCAAAGTGTTTTCACCAGTATCTCTGTCGGGGTTGTTATGAGGGGTTCTGGCCAGGCCCCATGGCTGAGCTCTCTTACATTAACCAGATCAAAAGCACAGTTTGGGAAAAGTAGGAAAAAAGACAAACAGAGAAAAGTAGACAGAGAACAGACAGTACTCGGAGAACTGGGAAGAGACACAAACCTTCTCCTACACTTATTCCCCTTCCTCTAGGAGCCTCCGGGAAGCTTCCAAAAGAAGTGATGTCAATACATTAGGTGGAAATGCTCCAGTGACTACATATATATACTCTGAGTCTCTCAGTTCAGCCAAGACAAAGACACAAGTATGGGATATATTTCTTCTGCTTTGGAGAACACTTCCTGTTATGTAGGCAGAGTCTTGTACAACAGAAGGAAAGATATACCTGGATCAGGTGTACTATGGCTGGAAATGAGGACTGCTGGAAGATTTCTGAGATAGGTATGTGCTTAGGTTTAATATTAGTAATTAAAAACTTCAGATATTAACAAAGTATGTTTAATGTAAAACCATCTTTATAAGGTGACTTTTTTTTTTATTATATCGTGGACAGCTGAAAACTAGCGATTTATTACTATGATCTTTCAAAACTTGTGCCACAAGTCAGAGTTACGTTTTCTGTCCAGTGATTCTGAGATTAAAGAAGCTGCATATTTTTCCCCCATATATAACTAGAGTCAAATTAGCTTTTAAGTGAAGCTCCATCTATCTCAGCATTTAGACATCAAAGAATTATATTAATGCTCTTATGGCATGGTGGCCTGTCTCAATCTTGATCATGTTTTCAGCTGTGGTTCTCTGGCAGCAGCTTGCCACTTAATTAAAACAATCATGGTATTATAAGAGAACAGAAAATTGTGCAAGGCTTTCAAGAATCCTGATATCAAATCCATATAAATTCTGATTTCAACAGCACCACTAGCAGTTTTACCTCACGGCCTGACCTTGGCTTTCAAGGGAACCTCTGCTGAGTGCTGGTGGTGCTAGTGAGCAGCAGCAATGCATTTCCCTCTCTAATCTCAGCTGGCAGGAGCTGCTGGCCTCAAGTACTTACTTGAAGGGCTTTTCCCCAGTGTGTGTCCGGATGTGGTTGTTGAGTGTTGTGGCACCAGCAAAAGCACGCCCGCAGTAGCCACACTTGAAAGGCCTGTCGCTGGAGTGCGTGACAACGTGGTTCCTCAGCTCTGAGGGCTGGGAGAAGGACTGAGAGCAGTGACCACACTGGTAGGGCCTGCAATGGCAAAGAGAAACAGCATGCCATCAGTGCTTCCTGCTGGCATCAGTAGGAAACTACGCGGGGGACAGAGGGAGGGAGGGAGGGAGGGAGGGAGGGAGGGAGCTCCTGATCTCCCCAGTAATTTCCAAAGAGAAATATGGGTGCACTTCTCTGGCTCCTTCTTGGGAAGCACAAACACAAAACTTCACAAAACACAAAACTTCACAAAACTCTTTGGCAAATGCAACATTCTTGGGCAGGAATTAACTGAGAGTCTATGGGACCCGCAAACATTATTCAGCACACTAGTGAGCCTGCACTGCACGTCATATGGCTGCCTTAATTCTCTCAATTCTCTCAAAAGCTCAACACGGTGCTCCTTAGTCAAAAAATAAAAAAGATCCACACATATTGGAGCTGAGGGACTCATGAAATCCTCTGCCTGTTGGTGTCAGCTACAGTATTACTTACAAATGCATGTCTGATGGTTATGTGCATATCCTAGCTATATTCTGTAGCTATTCACAATTAAACTCCTCATATTGCTTTGGAGGTTTTTAGAGATCACCTATTTCAATAAGAGACTTGGAAAAATGACCACTATATTCCAATTATCTTTCTGGTTTTTTATTTCAGTTGAAAGTCTTTACATTTTATTAACGTTTTTCTCCCATCCAGATTGAAAATGCTTTTTTTGGGGGTCTTTAAAGGAAACACAGCACTCAGGCTTTCAACAACACATCTTGTTAAAAATAAATGTAACAAACAAACACACAAAACTGACTGATATGTTACAAATTCAGAATCATAACAAGCAGACTGCAAACACAGAAAAAAAAAAAAAAGATACAAGACTGCAATGTGAGACTGGTCTGCGGAAATGCTAGCTAAAATAAAATGCCAAGAAACCATGTCTATATGTTTCTCTTTGGTAAAAGTGGCTTAATATCAACATCCTATGAGGGGCTTTTTTTTCCATTTCACATTTGGTTTAAGTTAGTAGCAGAGTCCTAAATGCTTACCAGACTTTTTGCTAAGAAAATTAAGATTATTTGTCTGGAGGGATAATAATGATTTTTATCCTACACAACATTTTAACTTTTGGTGTCTGCATTTCCAGGGTCAGTGGCCAACAAGTCTTAATTGCTCTCTCTGCAATAAATGTGTATGTTTAAATGGCTAGAAACCAAAACTAAAGGGGAAGAGAAAATGGTGACCAGGCATGTACAATTCAATTAAGTGCAAAATAAAGTGAACTATCTCATTTGTCAAGTGAACTGCCTAATTGTGGCTACTTGCATCACTGAACACAAATACTATTATTTTACAGTGCTTCAGAGCACTGAACCCTGATTGTAGAATTTTTTAGCTTGATTAATAGCTCAGTATTCATCAATAACTCAATAGCTTACAATTTTAATTACTCACATTTGAAAATCTAACTACTCTCCAAAAAGTTTGAAAGTAATACATAAAAGCTGTGGAAAGGTAATTTAGATGATATGGCCCTTAAAGATACACAAATACATGTAAAATAATATTAAAAACAAAACAAACCAACCAACCAAACAAAAACCACCAAAAAACCAAGAAAGTGTTTATCTGTTTCTCTTACTGGAAAACAAGTAGTAACATGTCCAGTTTTCACCCTTCTTGCAGTCCAAAGTTAACTTGTACAGAAAATGTTTATCAATTTTGGTATGAAATTTCAAGAGTTTGTAAAAGAGAGATAATTGGTGAATGCAGAAATAAAACACTTTTAAACAAAATAATGCAATAATATATTCCATATCCAAGAAATATTGATTTTTTTTAATAGTGAAGGAGACCATTAATGTCTATTAGCCTCTGGTTATCTATTTTTAACAGCAACCACAAAAAATGATACAATGCTAAGTAAAACCAATTAATCTTTTTTTTTAAAGTGATAAATAAATCAATGTGATTAATTTAATGCAGTGGAAATTCACTCTGTAACTTGTCTGTAAACAGTCAAAATTTCAAATCAGGTATAAGTGAACATTGTGATGCCAAACAATATGGGTTAATTGGCTCAAAATAAATGTCTTCTTTAAAAAATACTCAGAATATATTTCACTGGCTTACTCTCAAGAAAATAAGCCCTGGAAAAGATTACCTATTGTTAGATCACTTTCACTGCATTTTTCTGATTCATCCACATCTTGGGAGAAAAACTATTAAAGAAGTTACCCTTCTCTTTGCAGACGATGTATTTATCCAGTTTATACCCTGGTAATTCTAATTAATATAAAATGTGTAATTTTTTTAAAGCTTAGATAAATGACACACATTAGGCAATATTCATTTTAAAAAGAGAGCCTAAAAATGCATTCAAATACCATAACATCTTAAAAATGCTCTGATTTGCACAATTGTGGATTTAAATCTGACAACTTCGGACAACTTTTGGACATTACTATTTTTCAAAGAGAAAAAAAATTACAGTCAATAAGCACAAAAGTTATCCTTCCATTCTCTGGTAACCATTTTACTGTGCTCAGAATTTTTTTTTTTCTTGGAAGAAAATAAAATCAATATGTTATTTTTCAAAAAAATGAAAGTGGTACTGAAGAACTGAACACAAGCAGCACTCGGTTCAGTGAGTACATTGACATGGGCAGAGCACGCCTGCCTTTGATGTAGCAGTTATGTCTTCTGCCATCACTTTTGTCTGCACTGGGACAATGAATTAAGATGATGACCTCGCTACAACAGAGTTTTGCAGACAAGAAGGAACAGCGACAAAGTGACAGAAATGTTGGTCTTCATAGGCTGTACTTTCAAAAATCCACTGCTGCACTGAATGTGCTCCTAGCTCAAAAAAACTCATTTCCTTGGAATAAACAATACATGTTTTATACTCTCTTGAGCTTCACAGTATCCATGTGAATCAAAATCTTACCAGATAGTAATTTTGTTACAGTTAAGAACAGCTAAACTGATTACAGCAATGTGCAGATGAGAATGATGTTCTGACAGCCATCAGTAGTTCTGTTTTTTTATTAAACTCCTAGCTAAATGGGAGCTTTTAGCTCCACATCTTTCTTTTTTAGCTTAAAGAAAGGAAATCTACTTACCCAGAATAAAATTTTCCTGTTGGAAAAATTACACTCTTGTTATTAATACCATGCATTACTGACAGGATATCTAGGTTTACTGCCTTTTCAGCTTTTTATAGAAAACCTAACTCTGCAGTCTCTGACTACGTGATGGCCCATATAGGAGCATAGGACATCTAAAGTGAAAATCTGAGAGCAATTCTAAGGTAACAGTTTTCAAGTTTTGTGGTAATTTATACTTTGAGCTTTTCCAAGTTGTGCAAGATATATTTTTCAAAATGACAACACTAAGGAATAAATTGTGGTCTCTAATCTAGAAAATTTCTTGAATGATTTTGGTCTTTCGTGATGTCTTTTCTCGTCTTAAAATTTTCTTACTTTTGTAGCTGATATTTTTCTGGGTGAAACTACATTGTATATGGAACCAGTACAAATCTCATGCTTCCCTATAAGGCTTACTGAACCTCACCAAAGCTCATGCTTTGGGCAGGGAATGTGGAACCCCTAACTTGTACAAATGTTAAAAGAACAGAAAAATCCGTATTTTTTTTATCTGAAACAGCTACTGAGAGACAGCTGTACATTTAGATTAATACTTTATAGATTTTCATTTAGCAAAACTGACATGGCTTTATTTGTCTTTTACTATTCCTCTGCCAAAATAATACGTTTTCCAAATTCTGACTCCTAAGTATATCTAAATGTTATAAATTTATTTTCTACATCATAAATTATTAGCTCTTTGAATTATTAGAACGCTGAAAAATCCAATCATTATTTTCCACTGCATTTTCAAATTATTTCCTTTATGATGAACAGGTTTTTAGTGTGGCTTCTTCAGAAGACAATTAGCTCTTTTCAAGGGGCATGTGGAATTCTAGTGCAATTCTTAGAAGAGAAATTGCTTGTAAGGGTGAGTTCTTGCATACTTGTAGCTTTGTCATTGAAACTCTCTCAGCCTAGCGAGACAGAATAGCACAGCACTGTAAATTTTTCCCTCAGAAAGAGCTGGAAAAGCACCAGTTGAAAGGAGAGACTGGCATGTGATTTAAAGTGCTTTTTTCTCTGTTGATGACTAAGAAGTTAAAAACCCAACATGATCATAGAGTCACAGAATGGTCTGTGTGGAAAGGGGCCTTAAAGACCATCTTGTTTCCAACCCCTTGCTATGGGCAGGGACACCTTCCACTCAAGGCCCCATCCTATTTGGCCTTGGTCATTCCCAGGACGCGGCATTGACAGCTTCTCTGGGAAAATTTCAAATTTGTCTCATCACCCTTACACTAAAGAGTTTCTTTCTTATATCCAATCTAAATTTACCCTGTTTCCGTTTAAAGCCATTATCCCTTGTTCTATCACTAAATGTCTTCACAAAGTCTCTCTCCAGCTTTCTTGCATGCCGCTATGGGTACTGGAAAACTCATATAAGGTGTCCCTGAGGCCTTCTTTTCTCTACACTGAACAGCCCACACTCTCTCAACGTGTCTTTATCCCTCTGATCATCCTAGGGGTTGTCCTCTGGATCTCTCTAGCAGATCCACATCCTTCTTCTGGAATCCCCAGAGCTGGATGCAGTGCTCCAGGTGGGGTTTCACAAGAGTTGAATAGAAGGGGAGAATCACCTCCTGCCAATGCTGCTTTTGACACAGCCCAGGACATGTTTGGCTTTCTGGGTTGCAAGTGTACATCTGGCTCATGTCCAGCTTCTCATCCACCAACATTTTCAAGTGCTTCTCCTCAGGGATGCTCTCAGACCATTCTCCAGCCAGCCTGTATTTGTGTTTGGGATTACCCTGACTCACATTTAAGACCTTTCACTTGCTCTTGGACTTCATGATGTTCATGCAGTCCCACCTCTCCAACCTGCCAGGGTCACTCTGGATGGTATCCTTTCCTTCCAGCATGTCCCTTCCCCACATAGACTGGTGTCATCAGGGAACTCACTAAGGGTGCTCTCAATCCCACTGTCCCTACCACTAACAAGCACCTCTAATGGTGTCTGCTAAATACCATCAGTCCAAATAGCAGCCTCTGAGGAACATCCCCGGTTCTCCACTTGGAGATTGAGCTATTGACCACAACTCTTTTGAGTGCAACTTTCCTACTAATTCCTTATCCATTGAGAGATCTGACCATCAAATAAATGCATGTCTCTTCACTTCAGTGACAAGGCTGCTGTGTGCAAACACTTTGCACAGGTCAGATAGATGACCTCAGTCTCTATTTCCATGTGCCTTAACCTAATTTTCAGGGGGATCTTCTCCGTGCTCTTGCCAAGTACCAAGGTGAGACTGACTGCCCTCTATTTCTCCAGGTCTTTCTTTTTAACAGTCCAGGTTATGTTACCTCTTTTCGAATCAGCAGGAACTTCACCAGACTGCCATTACCTCTCAAATATGACAGATAGTGGCTTAGCTACTTCATCCACCATTTCTCTCAGGACATACACGTGCTTCTCACCAGGCCCCATGAGATTGCTCATTTTCAAGTTCTTTAGATGGTCTTCAGTCTGATCTTCTACAGCTGGCAGTTCTTCATTTTCCTAGTCCCTGCCTTTGCCTTCTGTGACATGGGTGGTGTGACTGGAATATTTGCCAGTGAAGTTATTAACTAGCTCAGCCTTTTCCATGTCCCAGGTCACCAGGCCTCCTGCTTCCTTTTAAAGAGGGCCCATATATTCCCTGGTCTTCCTTTTATCACCAATGTACCTGCCCACATTTAATCCTATCAGGGCTTTCGCTTTCCCAAAGGGATTCCTGACTGCTTAGACAATCTGTCTGTATATCTGCCAGGCTACCTCTGGAGGCTTCATTTTAGTCTTTGAATTCATCCAAGAGTTCCACATTCATCCATGCAGGCATCCTGGTGATTTTGCCTGACTTCCTCTTTGCTCCTGGGCTTGGAAGAGGTGATAGATCAAAGAGTGGGACACAGGGCTCCCTTGAACCCAGGACAGCACTTCTCATTGTTATAGGGCGAAGGCTGCCACACCACAGCCTCTGCAAGAAACCCCAAAAGCAGGGCACACTGAAGAGGGGCCAGCATCAGCTTTCAGGACCAGGCCTACATGGAATACACAGCTCTAAGAGCACAGCCGCAGTCAGAGGAGTTAGGTCACAGTTGTTCTCATAGGAAGGTATTTTTGAGGAATGCCTTCTTCTAGCAAGTTGAAATAAGGCTGGAGAACAATGTGACACCTCAGGATACTAATAACTTGCACACAGAAACATCCCTAGCATCAGCAGAGTGATGGATGGCTACCTTCACTGCCTCTGGACTCCACATCCCCTGCTGCCTTGGTGTTCCTCTTAGGCAACACAGCTGCTGTCCCAAGCACCTCAGGAACCATGCAGCAGCAGGGATGGCAGAGCTGGGAGTTCTGCAATCCTCTTTTGCAAATGTTTCTGAAGAAACTAGCAAAAGCAGAAAGCCAGCATCTTGAAGCATCTGCAAGCTTACGAAGCTGTCAGGGAGAGTTGATGCTCTGTACACCTGTTATTGTTATTAGCTCTGAGTACTGGGCACTTGCAAATCTTTATGAAAAGATTGTGCAAGAACCAGCAAAAAATTCAGCATGAAGTTTACTTTAACTGAGCAGTACTCAATAAACAGAAATAGACAACTTTTGCTCAAAACACATATTTTTTCTAAGTCTGTTTTGGAAAGTTTCAAATCAATTAGTGGACTTGGGGAAGGCATCAAGGTCAAAGACATTTTGCATTTATATTTTCTTTATAGAAAATATAAATGCAAAATGGACCGAGCCATGATCTTAGAGAAAGACATCTATTGAATTGGTGACTTCAACTTCCTGTTAAGAAAAACAAAACAAAACAAAACAAAACAAAACAAAACAAAACAAAACAAAACAAAACAAAACAAAACAAAACAAAACAAAACAAAACAAGCTTACTATTTAAAATTGAGGTGATATTGCAAAACATGAATATATCTTTTGAGTAAAGAAGAATTGTAAGTGCCAGATCACACCCATAATCTATCATCCATGAACACATTTATAGAGTGTGCTTTCCCTCAGACTTGAATACCTGCAATCAATGAGAATATATATCAAACAGATGTACAGGTTGTACATGAAAATATGCCACATAGAACTCTTGAGAATTGGAGCCTTCTGCCTTCCCTCAACACCCATGTGTCCTGAATCTGGTGATCATAGTGATATGGAAGAGTGATGTCATTAAAAAAGACTGTGTCATTATCAGAAAAGTGGTTACTGTTAAAAAAATCCAAAATCAGCATCTCTAAAAATTGTTCATTGTAATAGAGAGTTTTGGTTACCCACTTTTTGAGCCTTCCTAACAGGATTGTTGAGAATTTCTACAGCAGAAAGGAGGAAATAATAATTTCTAAAAAAAAATTTAAAATAAATTAACCCCCCCCAACAAAATAAAGAAAAAAACCCTACAAAAATAGATTTTCAACTCCTGTGGCCAGAAGTATCTTCTCAAACTGCTTCTGTCAGGTCAAGGGTCAAAAAAGTCTCACAGGCTCAGAAGATCCCTGAGTTCAAGATTTTACAGATTTAAATTTCTACCTCCCACACCCACTTCAACTCCAATTATCATTAATTTAAAAGAGAAGCCCTACAAAATGTAACAAGCTAAAAAAATTTGGTGGAAAAGGAGAAGTGTATAAGAAAACCAGTAAATAATTAGAAGTTATTTTGAATTAAAATCTTCATCTTGAAATAAAACAAAAAGCACAGCAGATTATTTTAATAATTTCTCCTATTTGAGATTCATTATATTTTTAAATTATTTTTATTTATTAAGTGATCTGTCTGTTATATAAGATAATTTATTTCTTACTACTTCATGGAATTGTGTATATTATAGCCTGGCTTATGTCTGCTCTCATTTAGGTGTTTTTGTAATCTCAGGTGTTGTATTATCTTTGTTTGGATTTCTCAACCTTCAAGTAGTCTGCTTTTCTCGAATTTCAGACCGTGAATTGGACTCCTGTATAGATTGAAAGGTGTTTTCCCTGCTCAGCATTGTTGCAAAACAAATACTAAGCCAGAACAGATAGACTAAAGTGTATTTCCTAGAGACAACAGGTCCTGCCACTTCAGTCATATCAAAGATGCACTGACTAGTGTGCTCACCAGATTGCTGACAATAAATGAGGAGTTGCTTATCAGCTGGAGCCGTGCTGCAGATATAATTGAGAAAATAAAAAATGGAGAGTTACATCTAGTACTTTGGGCTGGCAAGCAGGTATTCTTTCACAAATTATACCTTACTTTCATATCTCCTGGAAATTTTGTACAGCACAGTAAAAATTTTTCATCTAGAAAAATACAATATGTTCAAGAAATCAAAGGCCACTTTTTCTAGACACTGTATCACTAAATAACTGCTACCTGCTAAAAGACAAAAAGTTTCCTGGGATGTAAGCTCAAACTGTAGTGGTTTCTAAGCAGGGATATGAGAACCCAGATCCTAAAGCAGTAACTGTTATTTATGGTAATTTCAAACACGGAATAAATTGCAAGACCTTAATCATAGCAAAATCATTTCCTACCATGCCCTAGGGTATTTTGAACTGACCATGCTCCAGACTTTCCTGAGGAAGCTGCTGGCTGGATAGCCACAGGAGGGACTGAGAGGTAAGACACCATGAATCAACACCTTGCTAATGAGAATGTTCACTTTAAAGAGTGAAGACCAGAAATCCAGTCTGTGTTTCAGACAATATTTGGCACAAGCCAAAAATAAAGTGAAATAAAATTAATTTTAAAAAATTAATCTGTCACCTCCAAGATTAAAGATCTAATGGTAAGACAGACTTATCCTCATTTTCTTTCTCTGACAAAAATGAATATTTAGCTGTTACTTATAGTGAAGAATAGTGCCATTAAGAGAGACTCTTCTTGCATTAACTATTATCTGCAACTTGTTTCTTCATAAAGGAAGACACAGGTTCAAGTAAAGAATGAAATCTAGGTGTCACACCTAATTGGATGAATCACTGAAAAAGTATGTAGGAGGCCCCACATACCTTATCTAGTCTCTAGATTCTTCCAGACAGGTGCACTGTTTTATACTTTACAGTATGCTTAGGCTGCTTTAATACGGTAAACATGAAAGTCCATGATATGTAGGAGAGAGGACCTTTCAGGACCAATATTCTACATTGTGAATTACCAGTTTTGTCCTACAGCTTCCTTAGCAAGGCATTTGCTTCTGCTGTGGCAAGCATAAAATCCAGAAAAGTGTTGAAAGAACTTGTTTGCATTCACAATATTATCAATTCTTTAAGTTTTATGAATATTAGCTTGGAATCTAATTAGTCCCTAACATGTTTGTTATATCTTCTGGAAAAATGGATTTATTCTCTCCATACCCATAGGACCACACAAGCATATGTGTACATGTAGATAGTACACAAAGTACACAAGGAGACAGACATGTGCACAAACACATGCACTGACTCACTCTTTGCTATTTTTTGGTAGTGTTTTGTTAACTGTAATGCACAATTAAATGCTGCTTTTAGAACAACCTTCCAGGGGTTCAGCTGCTTTGCTCAAATTCTTCACAGCTGAAGAAGAGACAAAACACAGGCAGCCTTTTTTATTGAATTAATTTGATTTTTGTCTTTTGTCCTGCCAGCTATCAAAATTGTCAAATAAACCAGCTTTGATTCATAAATAATGGTTCCATTATATTTACTGTGCCACCGGTCAGAGTACCTGAAATTTTAATTCACTTGTTCAGCTAAATTTCATCCTCAGTTCACAGCCATAAAATTCTGTATTGACGAACTTTCAAACCAACTTTGACTCTGAGGTATCTAGTCAACATTTTTCTTCTGTGTGGATATTAGTTTATTGAATAAGTGGCATCTGTTTTCCTCCACATCACTGGTGGAGTAGGTATTTCCTTTTGACAGCTTTGTACGATTTATGGGTTTGCATGCTATGAAGAAAAATAGTACTAAGCAAAAAATTCCAATTCATTACCTCTTAGTACTTAATTAAGTTCATACGCATTGCACACTATAGGTGAACCCTGAAATGACTGTGACAGCCACTGAGCAGCAAGTTAGATTATCTTTGGAAGATAGAGAGACTTTTAATTATCTTGACCTCATTTTTTCCATCTATGATATTCATAAATTTTCATTCTATTTTGTTGCCTCCATCAGATGTACCAAACTATTCTGAAAAAACGATTATATCCTTAGCTATTTCCTTTTATCTGCACATTTAGGCACTGGATGTTTTTACAAATAGTGAAGGCAAGCAATAGTTTTTATCAGCTTACTTCACGCAGCTGCAGATGAATTATGTCATACAGACTCCTCATAATAATGGTTTGGTTTTGAAAGTGATAACAGCTTGATAAAAGGAGAAAGCAGTGGATCTGGCTATCAGTAGATACAGAAATAAAGAGAGCCTGGGCTTTACCTGTCGGGGTTCTGCGTACACACATGCATCTGTAAGAGGATCCGCTGGGTGAAAGTCTTAAAGCATTGCCCACATTTCCAAAGATGCCAGTCACTGAACTCAGAATTTAGTTGGCTTGTTGAAGTTGGGCTTGCAAGAACTCGTTGGTTTTTGACACTGATCTGGTTAAATCCTGACTCGATGGA
>VXBQ01003366.1:18833-31101 GCA_013400175.1 Phainopepla nitens
TGACTCGATGGACCCAGACTTATCCAGGAGAGAAAAATTTCTGCTACACGGAGTCTGTGGAAATACTACGGATCGCTGTGGAGTGGCAGGGGATAGTTTGCTACTTTTATTAAATGGCTGTAGGGTGTCTTGTCTGGACATGGCCTCCATTACAGTCGAAGGGACATTCACTGGGAGAAAACAAGAAAAGTAAATAAGATCCTTTTTATGCCTTTTTAAAACTAATACAGTTTTGGGAGATACAAAAAAAAAACCAAAAAACATCCATTTTCTTGACACTACAATGAAACAATTTTATTTTAACAATGTACAAAAGAAAAAAAAAAGGAAAAAAATAAAAGAAGGGCTTGAATGAGATAGTGATCTGAATGAATGATGCTGATTCTCTGACATTGAAATGAAAATTCATACGAGAGAGAGTCTGAGACTGAAAGGACCCAGAGAAACCTGACTGTGATATATATTTATTATACTTTGGGATTGTCATCTGAAAGAAAAAGCTGCACCACTTGTGATACCCTGACTCTGCATGTTGCAGTCAGCATGTCTGACTGCTATATCATGGGCAAGCATGAATTTTGAGAGCATGGAGAAAAAAAAATCCGTGCTGGGACACTCCTTGAGATGCAACCGGGCTTAAATATCTGCTGCAGCAATAGCTCCCTTATCCTACAAAAGAGTGGCCTCTAAGGATATTTTACTATTACTTCTCACAAACAGTCTCACTGCCAATGCAGTAACAAGCCAGGGACTTCATCGTGTATCTTATGCCTGAGGTTAATAGCAGGTAGGTCACCAGGAAACACTGCAAAGTACAGGCAGAGAGATCTTCATGCATCAGTTTCCCACCTACAAAACAGGCATAAAAATGTTTTGAAGTCCCATGAAAATTGTTTTTAGTCATATGATCATCAATTAACTGTGGCTTACGGTTAACTGAGGCACTCAGATATTTCAGCAACAAATGCAATATGCTTTTCACAAAGATGTGATTTAGTGCTGAATCTGAATATTTTGTGGTAAGAAAGGCAGGAGGGCAAGCAAGTAGAAGAAATTTACAGCTGCCTCACACCTTGAGAACCATGTAGTTCATACAGTGAACAAGGCAAGGGTCCTGTGGAAAAATAGAGTCAGCTGAGAAAAGCTAGTACCACAAGGCAAAAATAGACATAATTTAGGCCACTTGGACCAAGTGACTTCTAATGCTTTCTAATTTTGGCACACTCAGGCTTATGAGCTAATATTTTAATGGAAATTTTTAAATTAAATATGTTGTATTTGTATAAGTCTATGTACACAAATTGAGTTACTGTCACAAACTGTTTATATCTACAAATAGGAACATAGCATGTATTAAACTGATGATTAGAAACTACAACTCTGTTTTGGTAACTCATGATGATAGATTTCTAAGAGCAAACAAGAATTAAATTTCAGTTGTAAGCTGGAATCAGCCAACATTATTTAATTAAAAAAAAATTAAACAAACAACAACAATACCAACAAAAAATGCAAAACAATCACAAAATAATATTTGGTAATATTTTAAATCATGCTAGTTGATCAATCTTAATGATTCAAATATTATATTATTAAAATATATTTAAATTATGTCAGTTGAGGTCCTTCCTAATTTATTCTTTTTTGTAGTATCTAAGAACTTAATTTCTAAACAGAGTTACATCTATGGAGCTGTCTATCACAAGTTTCTAGACACAGAATACATCTTCTATGTCTCTTCAGTACAAGGAGCAACTTGTATACTATCATTTTGCCTCAATATACTCAGAAAAAGGAGATCACTTTTTCCTTTCTTTTCTTTTAATTGTACTCATAAAAGTCCACAGAAGCAATAAGACCAGGTGACTAAAGGTCTAAGGAACACAGGCAGAACTTGTGCTGCTGACAGTACACCTGTGCAGAAGATAAGCAGAAGGTACATTGTGGGAGTTTAAGTGGGACTTAAGTCCTATACCAGCCTGCATCTGGCTCCACGGTGAGAGATTAATTTCATCTATTCATGTCAACGTCTCTGTGGATGAAACTCCAGTTTGTCTCACAGAAAAATAGCAAGAGACAATATTTACACATTTCAGCCATAATGCTTTTCTTTTCAAATAAAATTTTTGTAGTCTTCAGTTGCAGAAAGAAAAAATAATATTTCTATAATGCATACTGCAGAGCATGACTTTCATCAGCAAATATTTCTGGCAGTAACTAAATTTCTTTTAAACTTTTCTCAAGCCAAACAGACTTGAAAACTCAAGATGGAAAAGGATGTTTATTTTCAACAGTTTAATCCCTGCTATCTTGCTTTTTATTTGCTGTGTGATTCAGTATTTAAGTTGCTACAAGACACTAGTTCCTCCTAGCAGTTCATCCTGTTTAAGTATCCAAGTACAGGACCAAAACCATACATCTTATATGTAATTTATTAAGTGTGGACAGTCATAGGGTTACTTTAGACCAGAGTCAACAGGTCCATTATTGTTTTCTTCCACTACATGGATACATATAGTTCCCAAAATGAATGCAAACTCCAAACAAATCTCACACACAAGCAGTAAAACTGAAGGATATGCCTGGATCACCCATTTCTATTACAGAAAAAGGTATCCAGTACTACATTGTGTCTGTGTTATAAGCAACTATGCATGTTTAGCTTTGTGGGGATCCCTAGAAAACTAGAAATGAAATGTCAAGAACAGGTAAAAGAATGGATGAAAATGGAGATGGTCAGGATGAGATAGAGATTTATTGTCATTTCATGGTACTTACACTCAGTTAATATTTTTAAAAGTGGGCTTTTATGTTTAACCACGAGGATCTAACCTTTAAAGTCAGCCAGGCAAAGCTTTTCTCAACATGTTCAGAGGTAATATAAAAGGGAATCACCAACAGAGGCCCTGTGGGCTTGCAATGCATTACTGTTTTGGCAAGACAGTGTTTTATGATAGGTCTGTTAACAACGGGGAGAACCAAACAAACTTGTTTACAATTGATTAATTCATCACTTACACAGAACAGTGATTCTACCTATATGATAATTTTGCACAATTTAAGTGTATCACCCTACCTTAAATATGCTACAACTTTCATTAAATGCCATAGACATAGAATGGTTTTAGCTAGAAGGGGCCTTAAAGATCATCTAGTTCCAATTCTCCTGTCTTAGGCAAGGACACTAGCAGAACTTGGTTAATCAAAGCTCCATCCAGATTGGTGTTGAAGTTCTAGGGACAGAGCCTCCTCTAAAATACTCTATGATATATCTGATTAGGCATGAAAGAGGAATTATAGCTTACACAGGTAGAAATGCAAGGAAGAACTTACAATTTTCATCTTGTGCAATGCACTGGAGAGGGATTCCAAAGAAAGATGTGTAGCTGTCATTGTACCACACTAACAGCTCAGTGCCCCTGGGGATATCTATGCAAGCCCGGTAGAATATATTTGACCTAATCGAGAAAGAAAGAAAACATTGCATAATTTAGGAGTTGAGCATTCTCATCTTATAGTACATGGTATTACAGTAGAAATTCATTTTTTTGGAAGCATTTCTTCAGATAACTAAATGAATAACCTACTGATTGTTTTAAAACCAAATCTGTTGTTAGAGGAGGACTTTGTTCCTGAAGCACAGGCTAACAACATTACAGACAAGTTGTATCTAGCATATAATAAATGCTAAGGTTTTAAAAGGACCAAGACCCTATAAAAATACAGGTATTTTCTTACAGTATCTGTTTCTGGGGGATTTTAAAATGGCACATTTTGCTTACACAGTATAACCATCGGAGTGGTGTACACAGATCAGCAAGTACAGCCATTGAAACAGCTTTTTATTTGTCATCTAAGCTAAGGTTAACATATTTTAGGGTAAATAGACACCAGCTCTTTTGTGTCAATAAGTTCATTTAGCAAGACCTTTGAAGTAGTATGAAGTGACCTTTCATGGCAGTAATATACAGTCGAAAGAGAGATCTTGAGTTGTTGAGAAAAACAGACTTTGACTAAGGGGAAATTAAAAAATTGAGGTTAATTGGATAATGCAGCACTAAAATCTTCCCCTGCATGGAACATGAGGGCGGTGCCAATGATTTAGTATGTATAACTTAGTGTTACCATAAATGTGATATCTCATTGTTCCTGTGAGAGAAGACTGGGTATTTCTAGACCACTGAAGTGGGAATTGAGGGTAGGAAAAGGGAAAATCTCTTTAGCATCAATCTCTTTAGCATAAAAACAAATGCATTATCCTCGTCTTGAACTGATGTAAATAGCCTCAGAATGATACTTCGGCAGTTAAGACATTTACATGCCAGTAAAAACTTTGTAAGATTAGAATCAGACACAAGATAAAAGACAAATGTTATCTGTTTGCAGTGGCTTTTCCCTTCTGCTTCACATGGAGCAGTAAAATACACTCCAGTGAGATGGATAGAAATTCAATATATACAAGAAGAACAGTCCACTCTTGCTGAAGGATTGCGTACCAAAGTGATACAGTCAAAGTACCAAGAAATGACCATTTTTTATAACAGCTTATGTAAGGCAGAAAAACATCTATAGACCCAAAAAGGAAAAAAAAAAAAAAAAAAGTTAGGCCTCAACCAGCTTTCTGAGTGAAGAATTGCTACAAACGTTATTCTGAAGTTCAAGATAAAAGTGTTTAGGGTTGGTAGGCCTTAAATTTAGACTTTCTATAAAGAATTGGCTGTAGCAATGCAATTTGTTCCTTGTATAACACTGCAGACATAAGGAGAATCTTCTACCACATTTTTCATGGCAGTGAGATATGCACTTGTCAACATATTTTGTCACCGCAAAGTGGCTCTTGGCAACAGGATCATAAAGATCAATAAAAAAGTGCAGATTCTCAATATTTTACTAGCAGCTGCAAAAATTTCATTTATCTTGTTATTTTCCTCGCTTACTGCCACCCTGTCTCAGGAGGGCACTGCTAGCTAAGCAGAATGGTTTTCTTAGCCTTCTATGAATATCTGACAAAAACTCTCCCCTTTGTGTCTCTCCTTCATCTTCCCTCCTTCTCCTCCTCTTCTTCTCTCTCTCTTTCTTCCCAGAGCTTTGCATTTAGTTAATTCTTTCCACTGTTACATAGAAATGAAAATCTGAGCCACGCTATAAATTACCGGCATCTCTTAACTTGAGAAAAATTGAGTCTACTTTGTACTTCACCCTTGTAACATTTCATCTCTCAGTTTGGCTTCCCTTAACATAAACAGAGCAGCCCGGCAAATGAATGTGCTAAAACCAAATGACACACTTTGCCGCTGAAAGAGCAGAACTGTTTTTGAGCAATGGGTGGTCTGTGGGGCTTGGAGTAGGCAGGGAAAAAAAAAGTGTAAGTGTACACCGTCCCTTACAAGTGTGCAGAGCTTCCAAAACTCGCAGAAATCTCTGCATGCTGAAGTACATCAAAGGGATTTTTCCCTTTTCGGATAATATTTCCTTTGCTGACATGTATTTAGTATTGTGGTTGGATGACTCATAAAGATAGCTTCATGGCGTCCCAACGCAGTTGAAGCAGAACACATGCCAACAAACATTATTGTCAGCCTCAAAATAAAAACAAAACGTTCAACTAAGGGTCAATCAATCAAGAGCACTTTGAAGAAAATTCCATTTAGATATTACAAATCATAACAGAATGAATTTAAACCAGCTGACTTTCTGTGAGGAGGACGTCCATGTACAATAAAAATTAGGCTGGTTTTTCAGTGTCCAACTTTTCTATTTTCTTACACTTGGATGCAGTCACTGGTGATGGATGCCAGTTTTTTAAATTGTGTTTTTGTAGTTCATTTTATAAAGATCTGAAGTAATCGAAAACAGATCAGCTGAGGGAACTCTAAGTAAAAACTCCATCATGAAAGGAGAGTTGTAAAATCCACTTAATATTGACAGATGTGTAATGACTTTCTCATGTTCACTTTTCATTTAGTTTTGTCATCTATATATATGTATATGTACCCATATATTTTTTCTTATTTTTATATATATACGTGCATGCACACATCACCACATAGAGAAATAGTCCACAAGATACCTACAAAAATACTCTTTCATCACAACAATCTTTATTCATTATCCAGTGTGTTTATTTAACATTCTATGGTATTTTAGCTATAGATAGCAGATATTTAAGTATGTAATAAAAGATTTGTAATGTATAAATAGGATTGTTATTTTTTTAACTGCAGCATTGTTTAGTCAACTGGCCAGAGAATAAAAAAAGTTGAAAATGCAATTGAACAATTTTACCATTGTTAAATTGGATCCCTATGGGATAATCAAACTTTATATATTTCATTTCAGCTTGCTTTTGTATGTTTTATTTTTAATTTTAAAGGTAGTTTAAATAAGTTTAAGATTTTTCTTAAATAAAAGAAACTGCTCTCTAAAGACACCAGCAAAAATCATTGCTCACTGCAACTGGCAAGCCTGGGGCATTCTTTGATGTGCTTCCTACCACATTTAATAAGGCCAAGCAGTCGCTTCTGATTCTGAGGCAAAAGGTTTGTTTATAGCTGAGATCATGTATTTATGTAATGTGTTGTCTGGGTTTTCTGGATCTATTTGCAAGTACAAAGTAAAATGCACCATGATTTCTTTACATTTTCCTTCACATTTTGACTTTCTCCAGCTAGCAACATAAGAGGTACAAGCTCTAGCAATCTTGGCTAGCAGGTGCACTCAACAAAAAAGCTCGAGATGTACACACACCCCGTGACTGACCCTCAGGGTGCCTCCGGGTGCCACTTTTCCCCCTCCTCTATCACACACATCTCTGTTAAGGGTGGAGGACTGCTTGTGTTGGCTTGCCTCTGATGAGACACTTTGAAAAAGTGCAGAGAGCTCTGTGTAGTGTGGTATTCACACAAGTGACACAGGGCTGCCCTCACTCCCTGGAGCTTCACCCCGCATGTGCTGCCGCACGTGAGCACATCCTCCAAAGCTCTGACACTGTCCTTGCATCAAAGGCAGCAGCACTCCTGACGGATATAGTCTGATAAAACATTTTCATTTTGTGTCATCCGGTGAATTAAAAATGACTTTACCTGTACTGAACCACCGTTAAGTTCTGCTCCCCACAGTGCCTTGCACATCGGATGTACCTCATCCAGCTTGACTTGCTGGGCTCTCCACCATCGATAAAGTGCTGCAGTGTCCCATCTTGGTCATATATCTGGGGGAGATGTCACAAGGTCAAGTAGTTAGAACAAATCGTCAGCAATCATTTTCACTGCTTTGCCGGTGTCTCTCTGCGGCTTTTCCAGGACGTTATTACCATGAAGTTTGTCATCTGTGTACTGATACTCTTAGAAACATACATGAAAAAGCAGAAAAGTATTTTAGGGGATGCAAGTTTATCTTGTTTCTCTTATCAAGCCAATCTTTTCATATTAAAAGTATTTGTGGTGTCTCAAAGATGTGACTATGTTTCCCAAAGAATATTTAACCTATTTTGACAAGCTGGCCTTAAATAATGAACTGCCAGATAAACAAGAAAATCTGGACGTAAAACGTGCAATAAAATGGCTGGGACATCTGAGCAAGGGGCAGTAGTAATCCCTAAACAAGGATCCCTTCTTTCACATCTCAGTTGCAGCAAGACCATATACTTCAGCAACTTCACATGATATGTTAGGAAGTTGTAGGATTCATAATATCAAAACAAATTAGACTAGAAGGAAAAAAAGAGTTGATGATGCCTTTAGGAGCTCCCTTGAGACATACAACTTTTTTGAAGTACTAGATGAGAAACCAATCCTAAGGGAATAATTGTTTTCCTAAATATGACATCCCTGCTAAGGACATGAGAGCCAGTTGTGGTGATTTTTTTAAAAAAGACAGTAATATGTTTCTATGCAGAAGTGGATGCTCTCTCTGAAGTCAAGAATAGAGTTGCTCTGGAGGTTCTGAAATGAAAAGATAAATGTATCATGCATAGCTGCCCTCCTGACTTCTTAAAAAATGACATCTAGGTAGGTCTAATCCTAGTAAAAACATGCAATGTCACAAGATTTTTACTTGTTACACAATTACTTTGGCAAACTTCTCAAATGTAATTAGATGTCTATCTGAAGTAAACCTCTTTTTCATGCCTTTTGTCCCTCTATGAACACCATTTGCTGTACCCCAAAAATGCTATCCATTTTGAAATTGTATGAGCCTAAATTGATATCTTCTAGAAAGTATTAAATCTGCTAACTAAAGAGGAAGCACATATATTACATTGAATTGAATGTTTTTAATATATACAGATAAATGATCTTGAATGTCTGTTTCAATATCAAGAGAATAATCTCAGAAATTATGTGACTATATTCAATAGTTATGATCTTTTAAAAGAGAATTTCCTACCGTTCACACAGAAATATACACAGGAATCAAAATCTAGTTTTTTCCTCCGCCAAAGGAGAGTCTCAAATTCAAGAACCAGCCTTGCTTTTGCTTTTGACCATGAGGGACTGTGAGTAATCAGGAGGAATATGTCCACTGCATGAGCATGAGAGACACAGAAATCAAGTGTCTATGGTGATCCTTATCCTTTTTTTATGGGTGTCTGTGACAAGGACCAGGTGGAATCTGGCCAAATACTCCTATGCTGGATAAGCAAGATGCTACCCCAACATGCACTGAGCGGAATAAAGTTAGAGAAATCAGGAGTCCTCAGAAGTCCTCAGATTTCAGGAGTATTAAAAAAAAAATATGTATGTATATATATTTTGCAAAAACTATAATTCTTACATATAGTAGCATGCTGATTATCAGCAAGGACCTATTCTTATGCAAATATCTTAATGTATGTTGAATATGTGAGGAAAATATGCTGAACTATAAAAATCTGTGAAGAAATCAGAACATTTCTACAGGGCATCAGCCTATAAAAAGGAAGAGAAGGAAAAATTAATATCTAATAGTACTTGGCTGGAAGCGTTTTGGCAATATCTATGCAAACATTCTCACCAGTGTTTATTATCTATCCATTTACATGCTGCTTATTCACATAACAATATATGACTTAACATGAGGCAAAAACAGTTCCCATAAATAAAGAGCTGATAACTTCCTAATCCCCAGATTATATGAAACAGGAAAGACAAAGAGGTCTGCCATCATCAGTAGTGACACTCATATCTTGGCACACAGGGTCCTATCCAGAACTTTGTGTAAATAGACAGCCATTAACTGATAGGAAAAACTAAAATGTGTCATGAAAACATAGGACTGAATCTTTCCTGGGCCTTGGTCTGGAATTGGAAGGACTGTCCTGTAAGACTAAGTGTTTTCAAATACTTTATTCTCACAAGTACTGATGCATCAAGTGACGCTATGCCCTCCTTTCCTAGGAGGATATTACGGACATTGCTGCATAGTCATAATGTATCCAACAGCATTCTTAACCCTGTTCTTACAGGATTGTAAACCCATCTGTAAGGAAGCAGAAGCGTTAGGCTTAGAAGGTAAATAACTGTCCTGTGATGAATCTATTTGTCAAATTGCATAATACAGGTTAAAATCTGAAAAAAAACTCCCAAAACTCAGATATGGTTATTATTTTTCATATCACCATCATGCAGGAGTTTGTATTCCTTTTACAGATATATAAATCAAGAAAGCAATGATGATATAACTGCCTGAAAAAGCCCTCATGAGGGAGCACACCACCACCTGCCATAACAGAAAAAGCAAAGCTGTAGCACAAACTGTGAACACAGGCACTACAGTAAACAATGGATATACATATTTACCCACATTTCTGTTACACATGCAAACATCCTTAGCCAGTCATAGTATCTATTACAGAAAATACTGCAGAAACCTACTGGAAGTCTTTGACAACCTCACTTCATCATTACATCCATCTACACGGGCATGATTTTTCACACACTGCAATAGCCTCATGGCAAAATAGAATACCATTTCTCCAGGTCCCTTCAGACTCTGCATTTATTTTTTCTGTATCTCACCTCAGTCACTGATCTAATTAGGAGAAATACAATTAGTTATTTCATTTTTCTACTTTGATTGCACTTGGAAGGGTTACCTAAACTTCTTACTGGACCTTGATAACTATTGGTTTTGCTGAGTTTTAAGGTTGGTTTTTGTTGTGTTTTTGGTTGTTTATTTGTTTTGTAATGGAATGAACCAGATTTGTTCATGAACCAGAACAGACTGGAATCTGATAAAAGAGGTCTGCACTCACCTCATTTGACAGGCATTATGGTCTCCCTTAGCAGTTGCCTAATAGTTAATTAACTTCTTAATAGGTTCTTGACTGTTTACAGATATTTTAGTGGTGTGTTGCAGACCAAGAGACCCAGAATGTGATACCCACTTGTCCTCTATGAACTTCATCCTTTGACTTCAGAATACAACAGAAACTGCTTCATTTTCCAAGAAAGTAACTCCAGAACATAGTCATCAGAATACAAGTCTTCTGTTTTTGGTATTTTCTATTCCTTTCGTTGCAAACACCAATTTATTAAATAATCAAGACATAAATAGAGGTCAGGTTCCTCTTCTAATGGCATGCAAGCATAAATTAAATGTGAAGGACTGGATGTCTTACTTGCTGGATTGGTTGAGGATAATTATTTGGGGGACATAGACGCTGTTACTTTAATGATAATTATAAGAGTAATGCACAATGGCAGTAATAATGTAACTTCTAAAGCATCAGCATCTCATATAAGTGATCTTCTAAAATCTCTGAACAGCCATAACTAACATAAACAACAGAAGTAACATAAGCACGGATCATCTAAGATTTGAACAGTATTAAAACAGAAGGTGGATTGCTAAAGAGATTTCTGAGAACCTTCAATTGCTTCAGTACTGATATAATCAGTATTGCTCACTTGGATCAATGGGGCAAATCTAATTCCAGGCTAAAAACTGTTGCTCCTATTTCTGGTATAGATGCCACAAAATTTTAGATTAAAGAAGTTCAGATGTAACAGCACAGCTGCAGAGAAAGCCAAGTTATGAAGCAATTAAAAACTATTTCACAGAAGGTGCAGCAAGAGCAAAAATAGTTCGTTGAAGTTCTTTCTTCCCTATCTGTTGCCTTCCCTTACTCTCTTTCCATGGTCTGCTAAAGGATTATGTCTTTAGAAATTCTTCCTGAATTTTATTTTTCCATTTAGTCAGATAAGAAAGGTATTAGCAAACAATTATTTGGCTGCTCATTTTCATTTTAGGCCATCAGGGAATAGAGTGATCCTGAAAATAGATTTTTTTCTTTGCACATACATTTATATTATAAAAGTAGTTATTAGAATATTTGTTTAATGTTGCAAGACATCAAAAGATATGTGAAGAAAACCACAAAACATGCAAGATTTAATTCTTACTATTATAGAGACTGTTGCATTTTGCTGTTCACTGCTATTCTCATTGATATCACATGCATAAAATCCTAGAATTTTCAAATCATTTGCTATGACTCTTCTCCTTTCCAAAGAAGTTTTACTCTTGACTTCAATGGGATGTGTCAAGATATCAAAGATACACCCAAAACTACTGGTATTATGGTGTAAAAGTTGTAACCAGACGTGTTAGATGTGGTAGCATCCATACAAATTATATTCTTTCTGTAACAGTGTATGAACCTACAAGCCACAATTACAATGAAAGTTTCTTCTTTGCTGACTTGGACGTCAGAACTCAATAAGCTCTACATTAGGCAAATCTCAGTATTGTGAGACCTTGCTTTTGATGTAAAAACACTACAACATCTTCTAAAGGTGTCTATCCTAAACAGAAGTTGAAAACAATGACAAAATATTAAGATGATCTGGATATTAAGATGACTGTAAAATGTGTGCAATTATAGAATCGAAGAATTGTTTAGGTTGAATCATTGAATACAATCCTTAACCCAGCACTGCCAAGCCAAGCACTAAATGAAGTCCCTAAGTGACACAGCTACACTTCTTTTAAATACATCCAGGGATGGAGGTATCACTTCCCTGAACAGCCTGTTCCATTGCTTCACAACCCTCTTGGTGAAGAACTTTTCCCTAATATCCAAACTAAACCTCCTCTGGCAGAGTTTGAGGCTGTTCACTCTTTTCCTGTCGCTTGTTATTTGGGAGAGCTTGCATGTTCCCAGAATCTCCTTTCAGGCAGTTGTACAGAGCAATAAGGTCCCCCCAATCCTCTTTTTCTCCAGACGAAACATCCCCAGCTCCCTCAGCTGTCCCTCACAGGACTTGTGCTCCAGACCATTTCCCTG
>VXBQ01003366.1:31521-71562 GCA_013400175.1 Phainopepla nitens
GCATCCAGTTTTCCCAGCAGAATTATATGGTGTCAAAGGCTTCACTGAAGACCAGGTAGACAATATCCACAGCCTTTCCTTCACCCATGAAGTATGTCACACCCTCACAGAAGAAGATCAGGCTGGTCAAACAGGACCTGCCTTTCATAAACCTGTGCTGCTGTGCCCAATCCTGGTTTGTCTGCATGATAGCACTCAAGATGATTTGCTCCATGACCTTCCTTGGCACCAGGACTACGCTTACAGGCCTGCTGTTCCCTGCATCCTTCTTCCTGCCCCTCCTGTAGCTGGGCTTTATGTCTGCTGACCTCTGGTCCACTGGGACCTCCCTGATGAGCCATGGCCACTTATAAATCATTGAAAATACCTTAGTGAACTCTTCCCCCAGCTCCTCAAGACTTGTGTCAATCCCATCTGACTCTATAGACTTGTGTACGTTCAAGTGGAGTAGCAGGTCTTTCACCATTTTTCCCTTGAATACAGGTGCTTCATTCTGCTTCCCACACCTGTCTTAGAGATCAGAGGACTGTTTTTTCACAGAACTGGTCTTACTATTAAAGACTGGGGCAAAGAAGGCATTAAGATCCTCAGCCTTTTCCTCATCTTCTGTCACTGTTTTCTCATGTATCCACCAAAGGGATTCTACTTGGCCCTTCTTAAATTGCTACACAATTGATAGAAACTTTTTTTTATTTTCTTTTGTAGCAGATAAGTTCTACTTTGGCTTTGGCCCTTCTAATTTTCTCCCTGCATAACTTCATGACTTTCTTGTAGTCTTCTGGAGTTGCCTGCGGCTTTCTTCCAAAGGTCACAAACTCTCTTTTTTCCCCTAACTTCCAGCCAAAGTTTGACCAGGCTAATCCACTTCCCCACCAGTTCATCTTTTGCCATATGTGGACAGCCTGCTCCTCTTCCTTTAAGATTTCCTTCTTAAGGCACATCCAACCTTCCTGGACTCCTTGCCATTCAAGATTGCCTCCCAATGGACTCTGACAGCCAGTCCCCTAAACAGGCCAAAGTCTGTCCTCTGGAAATCCAAGATGGCAGTTCTGCTGATCTTCCTCCTTACATCTCTGAGATTTGAAAAATCAATCATTTTGTGATCATTGTGCTCATGACTGCCTCTGACCACCACATAACCCATGAGTCCTTCTCTGTTCACAAACAGGTCCAGCATGGCACATTCCATGGCTGACTCCTTCACCATCTGTGTCAGGCAATTATCTTCCACGTGCTCCACGATCATCCCGGATATTTTCCCCTCTGCAATGTTCCATTTCCAGCAAACATTGACAAAATTGAAGTGTCCCAGGAGAACAAGATATGACAGTCATGATCCCTTGCTATAGAATATTTCACCTGCCTCTTCATCTTGCCTGCATAGTCTAAAACAGATTTCCACCAGAGCATCTGCTATATTGGCCTTCCTCTTTGTTCTTACCCATAAACACTCAATCCTGTCATCAACATCATCTTCTTTTGAAGAAAACTGCCCTATCTTCATTTAATTTATCTTTTTAATTCACTTTACAGCATTTTACTCATTGTCTGCAATAAACTAGTACTGTAGGTAGAGTTGTATTCATGTATGCTTTCATAGAAGAGGGAAGAGTGTTAAGTGGCATTACTGGTAGAAGACAGCTCTATAGCCAACAGAACTAATTATGAGGACGGTTACCTCTCCCTTAAAGCTGAAGAAATAGCTCTCTCTTCCCTGAAAAGCCCTGAGACTCAGATAACAAACAGTAAAATTCAGTGATTTGACTTGCCTAAGGCAGTGATTGTTAAGCAAAATGCTGATGAACTCTTGAGTTTATTATGACACGTATACATTATTTATTTGTTAGAGCTTCTAATAATGTTAAACTGAAAGCAAACTGGATTCCATGCACGACTTGATAACTTACTCATTTTGGTTGGATTTTGTGTAGTGTACTGGTGCCTAACTGGCTTTGAAATCAGTGCACTGCCAAAGGACCTCACTATTTAGAAAGCTGGAAACATTCAGAAGATGCTGCATGAACTGAAAGACAGAAGACTACTAACAGAACTCATTGAAAATATTACATTTAAGGTGCATAAATTAGGCTGAAATTCAAAATAAGCTGGGTTCATATTGATAGCAACGAGTGTTCAAAGAATAAATGTGTTTAGACTTTAAATGTCTCAGTATTTGGGGCTGGATATCTGCTTTAGGACAGGAAGGCCCTTCTAAATGTGTGCCCTCTCCTTGTTACACATTGAATGAGAAGGGTGAGTGGAAACAATCACGCATGTAACCATCACTTCTTTCTCATTTCTTTCACTAACTTGATGACCAAGTAAGGGTATTCAGCAAACTTTCTATGAACTTTTAGTCTCACTGTATTAAAAAAAAAAAAAAAAAGAAATATAATGGAACTCAGAGACAAACTAAAATGCATGGAAAACTCTCCAAATACAGTTTAACTAAAAAGAAAAACTGATGTGGATTTATGACAATAGTAATATTACATAATCACATCCTTTGCAAAGACCACATCTCAAACACTGAAATATTTTATAAATTACATGCTATCTTTTAGATTACCTGTAGAGCAAACAGGGTGAACAGCCAGAATAAAGAAAAAGACTATTCGTCACATTCTAATAAATCCAGTTTTGATGTCTAATAAATATTATTGGATCTGTGATAATCAACTATACACGTAAAATTGGTATGAAACAATAGTAGTATGCATGTTATCAACCTCATTCTGCTCTAAGTGGAAATGTTTGGACAGGTTCTCTGTTCAATTGCATGGTCATTATTCCAGAAAGACATTAGTTATAAATACTTCTCATGTGTTCCACTGTTTCTTGATAAGACTAATTGATTTGCTTTACCACTTAAAGTATGCCTTCAGATTATTTATGGACAGATAGCAGAATCAAAAATATAAATATGTTTCAGATAACATTCAAGCTTGTTGTCTTAGGAGGAGATAAGAATGTTTTGGTTTATTATTATGTAGAAAATGAAAGCCAGTTACTGTGGTCTTTATATCTATATGAAATAAATCCATGTCAATAACTAGTTACTTGCTTTGAAGTGCTTCTATTTTTATAATAATAATTGATGGTATCTCCTTGCCATGTAGAAAATGCAACAGGCCATTCAAAGAATGTTTTTTCTTTGTTGCGATATTTATTTTACGTGCAATTTGTTTATACTTAGAATTATCATCCAATTTACCAAAGCAACTTTTTTTCAAAGCAATTAACAGAATAGAAATCCAAAATGAGTGAGCAAGGAGGAAATATGAGGCCTCATTGGTTAAAGTCAAAGCAAAATTTTTGTCCAACTGTATTCAATCCCTCTGTGAAAATGCACAGAAATATATCCTGACAGCCAATGGTCTTCTTTGACTGTTCAGACAATTCAAAGCAATTTTCTAAAATTAAATATATCTGATATGAAGCATACATCTTATGATAACTACTTAATGTTTTTCTCTTTAATCCAGCAGGCATCATCTAGCAAATTTTATAAAAGAGAATACTTGCCAAATAATATTAAAAGCTATTTAGTTTTAATGTTTCTCAAAGGATTATGGCATATGAAACTATAAACATTGGTTTGAACTGTCTGTGCTAGGTGAAAGGCTTCATCTCTCACTTAGACCTCAGTCCAGCAAACACTTCTGCACATGTTGTAGTCCCATTGATCTCAATGGGACTACTCGTGTGTGAAATCAAGCATCTGTATAAGCAGTTGGAGGATTGGGGCCTTATTCCAGAAAGTGTCAGGAAAGCAATGCCCTGCTGATTATGTGGACTTCATAATATTACTTTTTTTTTAAGTCAAGTCTCAGTGGTTTGTTTTGACATTAGCCCGTGGAGGTCCTGGAATAGGAAAGAATTTCATGTAACACAACAGTGTTACTCAACACCAGGGCAATGAGAGGAAGACACAGAGCATTAAAAACCCCACACATGAAGCTGGAAACTTACACACATGTAAACAGATCTGTAAAGGACCAGTGCTCTTACAGTATCCACTGACATCACAGGGCCTTCCTTGTGTGTGGTTTTTCACTCTCCTTACAGGTCCAGTGATGATAGGACAAAAAAAGCTGGGGTGCTCCAGCCATGAGTCATTCTGCAATGGAGACATTTTGGTTTAACATTGTTATTTCCACCCTGCCCACTACACTGTGTTCCTGTGCAGCAGAAGACCATGTGTAGGTAACAGACCGAAGTGCTTTCCTCCAGTCTTTTCTATGTGGGACATGAAGCATTAAGAGAAAAAGTGTTACCAATCTAAGCTCCCTATTCAGAAAGACCACAGAAGAAACCAAGCTAAAAATGAAAAGATTTAAAATCAGAGAGGCAAATTATCAAAGCTGAAGCAACCCAAAAAGAAGACTCTCACACATGTTGACTGGTAAATGCAAAACCTGGTAAATACAACAGGGAAGGAGCTACAAGTAAGGGCCCAGTTCTGAAAACCCTCATTCAACTAGAAAGAATCAATTAACTTACTCAGTAATAAAGCTCCGAAAATTATATTCGGAGCCAGAGAATCAAGACAGTTACAGTGATTCTTTCTTGCTCCCAGTGTATCTGAAAACAGGGCGCTGTATCCTTTGCCAAGGTAATGGCAGATCTTTGTCCATTTTCTTGGAGGTTCTCAAAACCATTAGATATTGAAAAGTGAAATTAAAAATAGTTTGTTTCATATTTTTTCATTCCTTTACACAACTAAATATTCTAGAAGGATTTTGGCAGATTTAATCACTCAGCATCAAGCCAGACAACGCAGCTGAAACAAGTGAGCCGATACATACTCCTGGGATGACTTACTGGGATGACTCTATGATCTCGGAGAAATCACTCAGGACCAAGAGAAACTCATAAATGAAAATCATTCTAATTTGCCCTGATTCTTAAATATAAGAAAGACCAAAATTTTAGAGGGTCTGTTCTTCAACCTCAAGGCTTACCTAGCTTGTAAAAGGAAGATGATGGTGCAAGAACAGAACCCTCATTCCTGTAATTTCTGTTAAACACTTTTCCAAAACACTGTTCCAAGCTGTGTTTTCACAGTTTTGTGCGTGAATTAGTACTTCTAGAGAGGTAGCAGATCTGAGACATACAAATCCCAGATTCGGTGCTTACGGATATTTTCAGACGTACTGAAATATGAACATATGGCATAGAACATATGGCATGTACCTGAATTATCATTGTGTAATTGATTATAGTTTGGTTTCAGTTTGCAGCACTTGGGGCTTCTCATTATTTTCTTTACCTTTAGGATTTTTAAAATCTCCAATGCCATATTCTTTAAGTATTTTAGGACCTAGATTAAAAAGGTATAAAGGTCAAGCACAGAACTGTTAGAGATTCTAAGGGATCTGCAGGGAGGGTGTCTAGGGGATGGAGTCACTCTTCTTGGTGAAAGAAAAAAAGACAAGAGACAATGGTCAGAAACTGATGTACAGAAAGCTCTACATGAATATGAAGAAAAAATTTACCGTGAGGGTGGCTGACCACAAGAGCAGGCCGCCTCAGGAGGTTGCAGAGTGTCCTTCTAAGGAGATATTCAAAAGCTGTCTGCACACAACCCTGTATAGCATGCTCTAGGAAATCCTTCTTGAACTGGGAGGTTAGACTATGTGACTCAAATGGCCCCATCCAACCTTATGTAAAAAATCCCAACCCTATTGTAAAAATGCACCACATGTGAAAATACTCTCTGAAAAGAAAACCTGTCCACAAGTACCTCCCCTTCAACAAATGTCAAGAGCATTACTTTGTTCTAAAAAAAGTATTGCTGCCTAATGTAATGCTTGTGATCCACTGATAAGAGTTTGTTCCGGGACTAGGGCAATTACAGTTATATTCAGGTGTGTGAGCTTAAGTTTCCACTAACGTTTCTGGTGGTTTCAAGTATTCCACTAAAGGTCCAGTGACTATTCCAGAAGACAAGTAGTTATCCTTAAGTTCTGAGCATTACTTGTCAGCCCTGTCTGTATGCCTTAGATACTTTCCAGGATTTTAAATTCCACTAAACACCTCCATTCAGACACTTGAACTGCTCTGCAGATGCCTGGGTTTAGCTCCTGTCCTGAAAATGGTTTGTCACACGGCTTAGAGCAAGTACTTAAAGTCTTGATCCTGTGGCTGTAGAAAACAGGGACTTTGATAACATTTTTTGTGCACCATTTGCTTATCTTCACTCTGAGTTTGTAAGTAAATATGGATAGGGACTGTGTTTACAGTATATGTGTAGAACATCTGTAACAGCAGAGCACCCATTTACTACTACAGTACAGACTCCACAGATAATTCTTTCAATCCTTTTTTAAGCTTCTCATCAAGGCTTACCATAAATGAGGAATTTCAGTAAAAATTACATACCTTAGAAAATATACTTAATTCCTTTGTGAGTTTTAAATAATGAGGCACAGTGATATTTTTAGTTTGGAATATTTTGGAATGTCTGGAATGTCAAGTTCCCCAGATGATGATTAAAAGGTCAAGTAATAAAGTATATGATAAACTATGCCTGAGATTCCTCATAAAACAAATGAGTAATGGCTGTACAAACTGTGTTGCCATGTTTTCATATCAAAAAATTCCTAGAGTCTATTATTCCTTCTTATTTGTTAAATTATAGGTTTTTCAGAAAAACAGCACAAGAATGGCTAGTTCACATCTTCTTTGGGGCTGAAGTCAGAGTCAAGAAGCAAATTAAAGGAGTGCAGTAAGGAGTAAGGCTGATGTTGCTAGCGGACGTCATAGTGGAGAATGTGAAAAGGGCTTTTTTCTTTCCCGAGTGCAGGTCTGGTATTGGTAAGTATCATGCTAAATTTCTTTAGAAGTGTGTTTGTTTCTGTGAGGATTATAACATTAGATTAGAACATTGCTTGAGGCACAATCACAGGAGCCTTCCAGAGCTGTCAAGCATTTGGCATATCTCACTTATCTCTAAGGGTGGCAGGGGCCATCAATACAAAGTGGTCCATCAATCAATATGGGGTCTTCTTCAGACATTGCCTGTCAGTTGATCAGAGGAAGACTTTAGGGAATCAGCTTTCCATTATCAGGATTTGGTCTGTGATCAGAACAAGCCACTAAACCTTTTACTTTTCACTTGGCAAAAATATACACACTGGAAAAAAGTCCTGACAGTTCATTCATTTTGCTCCATCACTGGAGCCAGATGATGTTTGACTGGGGAGACCCACCCTCTTTGATGTTGTACTCTTTTGAGAGTGCCCTGCTGTGAAGAAAATTTTCTCCTTCCAAATTAAAGAGAAATATTTCTGTGTCCAGCTGTTATATGTGACGTTTGCCATTTTTCAGTGCATTGGCTTTGTGCCATCTTGCAGACTGTGTTTCAAGCCTATCTTTTTCCTTTCCCCCTCTCAGCAGCAATATCCACAATGTGTTAGTGTCTCCATCTTCTACATACATCAATACCAAAAGGGAAAATACAAGTAATACTGCATTTCTCTGAACTACAGCAGCAATATTTACATGTCTCTTCTGATTTTAAGTAAAGCCAGTGATCCTTCATGCAATGAAGGATGAAACCCTTAAATATGATCTATGAAAAGCTGACTTCAGTTTCATTTTGATTGCAGTAGGCAAACCATGCTGAAGGAAAGCCTCAGTAGAAAACATTTACTGGTTAAATGAGTGTGGATATTGCTAAAACTGTTTTCGTGTCCACATCAAAAAAATGGCACCCATTCAGCAACCCTAGCTCTGTTTAAATTAAGACAAACTTCTCATGAAATCTTGAATAAATATTTAGGTTTATGTAATCAAGAAAATCTGTATCTTCTCATATTTATTAAGTGCAATTTTTTGAGTTATAAAAACCACTGTCACAAACTGTGTATACAGTAAATAAAGGGTGAACTCATCATTACAACATTTTGCCTATCCATTGAGGTGCATGAAATGCAACAGATTCCAAGTATGCTTCAGTTCAAACTCTCCATAATCCTTTTCAATTCCGTATTTGCTGATACAGAAAAGAATCAATGTTTGATGGATTTTGGCAATGTCATTAATACAAACCTGTGTTCTGTAATTAATCTCAGACTATGACCAGCAAATCTGAATAACTGCTCATGTACTCATCACATCTTCATGCTGTGAAAATTAAAACCTGACTGAGAGCCTCAAAAGATGAGAATGGAAGTACTTAATTTGGAAAATTACATGAATGGTAACAAAAACAAAGCAATTCCCCTCTAGGTATTCACTTTGTAGATCCATGCCAAGAAAGAGTATTTTCAGATAGATTTTATCTAGAAACAAGCAGTAAAGATGCTCTTAATCTGAACTACAAGTAACATGTAGGCACAATTTTTAGATTTTAGAATGATACAGGTTTACAAATAAATATAAATTAGCCTCTATCCAAAAGGCTAGCAGAGAGCCAAGCTACATTCTGTGGGGCATCGGGCAGTTCCCAAAAGCTATCTGGTATCTAACAAAGGCACTACTGGGACTGGAGATGTCCAAGCAACACAGAGATGCTGGCTGTAACAGTGTTGGCAATTCAACAGCAGACATGCTTACTTGTTCCTGGAATGAATCAATCACTGCCACTCTAAAATTGCAAGCAGCACGTACATACTCTATAAACGGTGCATTTGGATCTCTACATCATGCAGGTTCCATGACTCTGGTTCCAAAGAAATTACCTTGTTATATGAATATAATTTATGCTGCTATGGTCCTTCTCCATCCTTATTTCTAAATCGATTAAGGAATAATTTTCTTTCTGATAATTCTAACTTTCCCTTATTTAGTTAACCAATGCTATCCGGAATTTTCTTTACTTGCCTCTAGTCTTCTATTAGCCACTGTTTCACCATGTTCATTTTTTCTGTTCCTCAATCCATCAGGCAGCAGAAAAACACCCAAGAATACCTCATTATAGTGAAAATGAAGGATTGATTCCAAAGACTTGTGTTGGTCTTTTTCACTATTACTTTCTGCAGTATTGTCTTTCACCTTTGGAAGTATATACCTTACCTTTATACTTCCAGCTTTTCTCAATTCTCCTCTCAGTGCCGAAATAATTTTCTATAAAAGGGACATTTTTGTCCCAAACAGGTATAAGTGAAAATGTACAGGTGGCTTATATAGGCAAACACAGACAACGCAGGACTATTTCAGAAACAGTCGAGCAGTTTGAGAAGCAAATCTGCTGGCCTTAAATGACCACTTTTTTACAAGGAAACCCAAGGCAGATAAAATAATTTGAAACCAATAGAACCAGTGATTTTAAGCCATCTTGAATATTTTTACAGTAAAATGATTTTTGCAAAGCAAGTTTTATTTTTCGTCAAGATTAAATTTTTTAAAAATTAAATAAACCTTTTATTTTTATGATTTTCCCACATCCTCAAAATTTAATACAAAGGGGAAATTAATAATTTTTTACCAAGGCTGTAAAATTATTTTGCTGGATCTATTCAAAACCTCATAATGGTTTTAAAGCAATAACAATAACAAAATATTTTGGAGCAAGGGGTTTTGTTTATGTTTTTGTTTTTAATTGGGTTTATTTCAAGATTTTATAAACCAAAATATAGAGTTTCCTTGTAAGCTTACTGTGCCTTAAGGAATTTTGAACTGGGAAATACATTTTCTGCTTAGAAAATGTAAGAACTTAATATTTTGATCATTTTGAACTATTTTTCCCTAAGTTTTATTCATGAGAAATTTCCATGAAACTGACTTTTTTTTTTTTTGGGAAAAAAGTTTTGTTTTCTCAGCATTCACTTGAAAAGAAAAAAATTGTTTCCTTGTGAAACTCCAACCATTTGTAACCAGTTATCTGTTGTACTCCAGTTAAAGACACACATAAAAACAGTCATGGCACCTAAGAGCTTGCAATCTAAAAGACACAGATAAGGCTAAATGAATTGAGAGACCCAGAAAATGTGATGAAAGTGTAACCTTTCTCCACTCCTTTCCTGTATCTTTCCCCCTCATTCACAATCACAAAAATTCTCTGCTTAAATATAAAAAGAATAATAGGGAGTACAACTTCACAGTTTTCCTGGGTTAAGCAGGAATTGCCATGCTTCCCCTCTGCCAGATAAAAAAAGCTTTGGTTTCCCAATGGGGTACAGATCTCTACCAGTTCCCCCCTATTTCTGGAGAAAATTAACCCTGAATGGATCTGCATGGCAGGGTAAAATCTGAGCCCTTTCTTGGCCAGCTGGTATCTCCTGGCTGCTAGCACATGGGAAGGCAGGCAGTGTAAGTCAGATGTATACTACTCCAGGCATCTTAGGGCAGTGTAAGACATACTAAAGGAAAGGCAGAGAAACTAAACAATGTAGAAAATCCCTTTTGCAAGGGATCCTCAAGAACCCCTTGCTGGTAGCAAGTAAATGAGTCCTTGCTCAGCTTCTTTTTAATGCCTCACAGACTGTGTACTTAGTGTATGTGGTTGACTTTCCTAACTGGTTTGACCACTATATTTGTAAGATGAGAGAATATCAAAAATAACTGAGAGCCAATTCCCTCCCAATACCCTCAGAGGGTAGCAATACCCTCAGACTAACTGTTTTCAAAGAATTTGATGAAGCTGTAATAAAAATCAATTTATCAACAGAAAGAAGCACTTCTTGTTCTCAAATGACAGATTTACAATTTCACGCAAGCATGCATATCCTAGAGCTCACCCTTTTTAATAAGGAATCTTTTAAAAGACATAAAATATTTGTCCTAATGAAGTAATGGTTTCCTAAGGTTTTGCTTCTTTTCTGTACTGCCTACAGTTTTATGTCTTTGTTGAAATGTGTCATTTCTTAAATTATGATGTTTTCCTAAGTCTACTATATTCTTTTTCTAACCCACACTAAGAAAGCACAATTGTCAGACATTATGTTTTGAGGGCGAACTGACCTCCAACATATTATGGATAACGTAAATTTAATATTTTATAGTTATTCTGAAAACATTCCTAAACTCAAAATCCTTGGTTGCTTAGTATCTTTAACTCACTCCACATAACAACAAGAAACTAAAGAGGCCAATGTTTTCAGCAGAAAATCAAAGTAAAAGGTGAGAGGCAAATATGAAAAAGTACTTTAACTTTTAGGGAGTCACTGCTATTGCACAGTCACTCCCAGCTTTAGATAAGACACTGTACTGAGACAGTCCAAAGAGCTGCTGCAATCCCAGGACTGTCATCTTAGCCTGTTCAAATTTGCCTAAAAATTCTCCAAGAAACTGGGAGTATAGGATGAGTGAGACAGGAGAGGTTAATGCACTGTGATTCTAGCCTCTGCTGACTCATTCTGTCAAGAAATACTGAGGTTCCTCCAACAGAATCTGATAGTATGTCACAGGGGTAGATTTTGCTTCTTTCTCTCAAACACTTTTCATTCTCCGGTAGAGAGCAGAGAAGGATCTGAGTTACTCCAGGCTTCAAAGGAAAGACATTTATTTTGTCCAGATAAGTAAATTGTCTAGTAATCCCATGTGGCATCTGGATAGGAAATATATTATACTTACTAGAAAATTGAGCAAATCCTTGGAATCAAGGATGAATAAACAAACTGACTAAGAGGAAAAGACACTTACCAGAGTCTTAATAATGAGGTACATTCAGGAGCATTCCACACTTTAAAGGGTAGTTTTGCAGCGAGTGTGCCTAATGAAGCCTGGTTTTAGCATGGACGTGTGTCTTTTGTCCCCAGAACATTCACTGCTGTAATAATCTCCCCTTTGACATTGATTCCAGTGTATGACGCTTATATGTAAATACTTTTCAGTTAATTATGCTCTTAGTACTGCTGCTATCACTGGAAGTTCAGCACACAGAAGATCAGAATGCACAGTGCAGTCTGGTCCTGTAAGTGCAGGAGGAATGGGGTCCTAGTGCACTGTGCCTTGCAATGTGTAAGTAGAGAAAGCTGTAGCGGTGACTAAAATTGCTCCCAAAAATACCCAGTAGCTTTTGCTCAATAGTGAGATATAGATTGGGTCACTGAGCTTTGCTGAGCCTCAAAGGGATTTTTTTGTTTTTTTCCTTGAAAGCATCCCAAAAGCATGTAACCTATTTTAGATGTCACTTTGTGAAATACGAAGTAGGAAGAAGGTGAAATCTGGAGCCATGCAGGACAGAAAAGTTCTGGTGGACAGTTTGCATGTGCTCAACAAACCTCATGTGTTTTACCAACTGTGCAGGCGATAGGCCCAGATTGCAGCTATTGTTTTCTGAAATCTGTGGAAATTTAAGCTGTTGCATATTTGGAAAAGTACAGTTGGCATGACAATACCAAAAAGATTGTGCCCTGTATGCTTTTCACATTTGAATTCACTATATATATAGTGAATATATATATACAGGATATCCTGTATTATACTAACTGTCTGGCAGTTCTAAAAGACAAAAAATACATTTCCTGTTTTCTTTTTTTTTTCCTACTTTTTCCACAATTAAGGAGATATACCTTCTTACCTATGACATCAAAATCAGTAAAAATGCAGGAGCAGTTACTGTATTACTATTAATATAGTTCTGACTGCTAATAAAATCCATTCTGAACTCTACAGGTAAATCATTAGCAATAACATAGTTCAATTGTAGATGCTTTCCATAATCATTAAATCTAAATGTCACATTTTGCGACATTTTCTCAACCTAAAATATGTTTTATCTAAAAATGTTCAAACAAAACAAACCCTCAGATTCTAATAGAATTTTTAACACTGTAAATACAATCTGAATCAGACCCAAAATTGTACTATGAGCAGCTCTTAATACAAAATTGCATGGAAAGTGTAAAAAGGCATCATGCTGCACAATGCAGAGCATCTGTATTTCAATTTTTTATTCACAGTGTAAATCCTCTAAAAATCTGAACAATAATAACCAGCAGAAGCAGAAAACTAGCAGATTTTTAAATTATACTGGTGATAGAAGAAAAAGAGCAGGAAGACCTTACCACACCTTTAAAATCTGTTTGCGCACTTTTCACCTGAAATATTATAAATATATTTATTGCAATTCCCATTTTACACCTGATATAAACCATACCATAACTTTGCAACTCTGCTTAAACAGTCTGTCAACTTTAATGTTACATCTACATATACTGTTCACATAAATGAGAAAAAAATCCAAACCTCATCACATATGTCATTCACATAGTGAATATAGTCAGTCCTGAGATTTGTATTGATCTGATATCCTTGAGAGTAAAAATAAACAGGGTTCAAAAGATCCATCATGACACAATTATCCAAAGTTTTCCGTTTAAAATGCATATCTGCTTGGTTCCTGACGAAATAATTTTAACTGTAAATTTGCAAATGTCTCAGTTATAAAACTGCACAGATCTGAACTATAATAGTCAAGGCTCAAATGTTTTATAAATACATTTTAAATATGGCATTAATATAAAAATCCCATATTGTACTACCAAAACAATTTAATGTAACTTGCTATGGCAATAACTAGCCCATTTTTCAAAAAAAATTAATATATATATAAACTACATCATCTAATTTTGAACTTCTTCTGACCTTCTGATGGCTACAATTGGGAACAAATGTTACCCAATAAATACATTGGCAGCCTTTTATTTCCAAAAAATATGGACAATTAATTTAAGCAGTCTGTGTTTTAGTAGGAGTGTCAGATGCATTGCATAGGAAAAGATACCAGTTTTTCATATACATCAGTTAAAACCACAGATTAAAAGTCTTACTGATTAAGAGCATATCTACACTGCAATCAAAGTGACTGGGATTGGTACAGATGTCTGTTCTCTGGGTGTAAATTAGTTACCTAGCAAGATAACTAATTAGTTGCCTGACAGCAGGGGATGTACTTACAGCCACTTATTGTGCCTTACTGTGAGTTTGCTATCCTGTGGTAAGCTATTTTTTGCTGGAATTACATCATTTATAAGACTGAAGTAATTATCCTGAAAAAAAATTTATTTGACTTGTGTCTGCCCAGAAACACCTTTGGATGCAATGCAATATGTTCTGAGTGAATTTCAATAGGGGAACCTGATAATAAATATTAGGGCACTATTGCTGATTTCCTTTGCTCAAATGCAGTGCAAAATGAAGCTTCTTATCACTTGAGGGTAGGATTCGTTTCCCACAGCCATTACCAATTAGGGTTAAGTATATAACCTCACTCTATTGTCCAATGTCCTTGTGGAGATGACAGTGAGAAACAGGAATCATCAGAGGGCAACATATGGTAATCAAGGTTAGATTACTAATCAACTCTCTTAGATCAGGTACTTACTGATATCAACTGTTATTGCCTGGTGCTGCAAGCTCAACCTGGTGTAAATTGCCGCACCCTAGATGTGAACCCCAGTCTGTTACTGAGACTAGTACTCAAAGAATTCAAACTTTTTTTTTATTGCTTTCTCATGCTCTTGAAGAAAAGAGTATGAACAATTTTTGTCATCTCAACATTGATGTGTGACTATTGTAGCACACTTTTTAATAGAAAATCAAAAATACCTTCTCTATACAGATACATTTACAAGTAAATATATAGAATCATATCAGGCAGTTAGTCGCCATTATGACTATGAAAACATGCTGTCAACCAATCAGGAGTTTGGGGTTTTTAAATTTTTTTCCAGTGTTCTTTCCAAAATACACTTCTCACTTTTTTCTTTTTTTTTTCTTTTCCTTTTTTTTTTTTTTTAATTAAGTACACAGCAATAACAGCAGTTTTTAAGAGAGCTGTGGCTTCTAAGGCTACTGAAAGCTGCTTCCCTAAAATGACCTTTCCTACGCAGTAAATGATTACAGCACAGCAAAAGGAAAAAAAGGAAAAGGGAAAAAACGCACACTTTTTGTTATATTGCTCACAAATCTATTGTGTTGGTGAAGCTTTTCAGACACATGCTCAAAACTTAAAATAAACAAACAAGTAAATAAAAGCATTTGACTTCCTCTCAATTTCACAACTAAACAATCTGGCGCATCTCAAGTCATTTTATGGAAGCTTTGAGATAATATGCGGTGGCAAGAATATAAGAGTGTCTGGAGCATGACGAGAATGGGATACCACTGCCTGAATTGCAGCAAAATCTTGGTGTTATAAATGGCTGCATAAAATAGTAAAGAGTGGTGAGTCTAACTATTTCAGCCTTATCAAATGGAGGAGCCTTTACTTAAGACCAGAGGCTCTAATTCCTCCACTGGGAGAAGGGCCAAGGGAAGACATTGTTTCCACATGGAAAATGCAGTCCATCACTCCACGTCAGAGCCAGGTTGTTCTGGGAGGGCAGGTGGGATGCTGGCAGAGCAGCTGTGGCCCCCATTGCTGACCTTTTCTCTCCAAATACACCACACCAGATTTGTCTCTGTGTAAACGCGGCCTTGTCCCATGGTGCACACGACTGTCTTCTGAGGTCTCCAAAGGCTGAGGTCTTTGCAGATCTCTTTCTTAACAGCGGAGAAATCATTGCTGTCAAAACTGGGTCTTTGGGATGCAGACCATCCTCAAGCTTACACAAAATAAATTGCCAGCTCTGCCTTCCAGCAAAGTTAGATTAGAAAGACTTAATCAGAGAGAAAATCTTCATCATGCTTGCACTAGTATAAACTAACAGGAACTGAAACACAGGAGAGAGTACAGAGTATCTACACAGGCACTAAGAAAAACGGCTGTGTGAACCTATGTAACAGTGTCATCTAGTGACTCTTGCCTTAATCCTGTTACCCAGACTGCGCAACCAGCTGCAGGGAAGGCCATTTTTTACCCTGCTGAAGTGAGCTGTGCCCACATGCTCTATTGACACTTGACATTCAGCTGTGGCAAGACTTCACAACAAACTGAGTGCACACATACACAAATAGGACATTTGCAAACAATTGTCTCGTGAGTGCACAGATATCCTTAACTCAGTGTGTGGAAATCCTAGTGGAATGCCAATGCTAGGCATGGTATAGGTCCTGTCTTGTGTCGTGGAAAGCATCTGTCATGACGATGCTGAAATACAGCCCACGATTATACCACCTAGGGAAACTCCTTTGAACACAGTCCTTCGTGAAATCTGTAGGACACTTCACAAGGTCCTGCCAACCACCACCGCGCTGTGGACAGCAGTTTGGTAGCCTGTGGTGAAAGAAGTCACAGCTACAAGCAAGCAACTTGGTTGTCTTCTTTCTTTCTAACATCTGACCCTAAGACCAAGGATTACCCTGGGAGCGTTCAAGGCTGGGATGGATGGTGCTTCTGAAGAACCTAGTCTGTTGGGAGGTGTCCCTGCCCATTGCACATGAGTTGGAACCAGTCGGTTTTTAACGTCCCTCCAAACCCAAACCATCCTATGATTATGTATCAGTACCCAGTGACTAAATCCCATATCATACCTCCTTATTTCTAAGTGCATTCACTGAATACAAACTAATCTGCCCATAAGGATCATGAGAGCCCTTTAGCATGACACTAGAGAGTTGTTTCTTTGGTTTTTCCCATTTTTTTCATTCTTCTTGCCTGAAAGTCTGCTTCCCACACAAGTAACCACATAACAAAGACCATTAATAAAAATGAAAAATCTTAGCTAATATATTGGATTCCTTCCTTTTTAGAGTTATGAAGTTCCTCATAAAATGCAATACTTGCCAAAGAATACAGTTAAAGGCATGAGCATTTTGTTATATTTCCATTATAATTAATTAAACTGTCAGAAACATTGTCCAAAGAGCATTCACTCTGACAAACTTGGAAAATCTGGAAAATGTAATGCAAGTGTGATGCTTGTCTATAATTCATGCTCCAGTTTACAGAGGTATTAATTGCAGTGCAACATTTATTATCTGCTGTAAATAAAATAAAATAGAATAAATGCAGTTTAAGTGCATTGGATTTTTTTTCAGAGACCTTCATTTTCCTTTCTTTTGCTTTACACTGTACTGCTTAGTGCTTTAAATGATATATATCAAAACATAATGTAATATTCCAGAAAATTAAGAAAATGTTTTGGTTTTGGTTTGATAATTAATTTTGCTGTTTCTGCTATAAGCTTAATAATTAAAATTGAGTTTAACACACACACACAAAAAAAAATTAAAAAGGGCTGTCATCCATGTTCAGATTTGCTTACTTGAGCTTTGTGCTTATCATGCAGCTGAAACATCTTCAGCATCTAATTAGGTACTATCATAATAATGGCTCAGAACAACAGGCAAATTGGGATACCTTTTTATTTCCTATGGCACTTAAATCTTGTATTCAGTTTAATCACCAAACTCTGCTCAGAGCCTTCCTCACTGATTTGGGTGCTTTCAGAATCTCAAGCCTTGCTAACCTGTGAATGCAGCTTAGTGCATCACACCCAGGCACCCTGAAAGGATGCATCCAGGCTAGCAATACTGAAAACTCACCTATATTGTGCCATGCAGGTGCAATAGCTCATTCAGAAATAAGTCTGCTCAACACCTCATTGCAGAGGGTAGGTATACCCCTGGTGACCAAAGGGCACTAACATCTGATGAGCACACCTCTGGTTTTGGTGGTATCATCCCAGTTCTCTCTGGGAAAGTGTCTGTACACAGCAACCTCACAACTAGTTCTAAATGGTTCAATGTTGGCAATCCAACAGAAAAAATTGAAAACAAAAACATGGGAGGGGGGAAATAGAGAGGAAAAAGTAATGCTTTTAGAGTAACGTTAAGACAAGTGGAAAGAATAAAGAAGAGGGAAGATTCCAGCTATGTGAAAGAGTCCCTTGGCTTTCATTTTGAAATAAAGTTATAAGCACTGTGCTTTGCCAGAACAGTTTTAGAAATCTGTAACAAAAAAAAAAGAAGGAAAGGAAAAAACCTAGCAGTATTTCAGCTGAAAAAAATCCTGAACCTCCTTTTTGTACCATGAACAAAACAACAGGCTGGTCTGCGTCCTTTCCCAGGCCTAATCCAAGGAGCAGCTTACTGAGGGACCCCAGGGCCCAGGAATAAGCTGTGACCAAATCTGAAGCAGCCCAGCCTGTTTCCTTCAGGAAGAGGAAATCACAAGATATCATGAGCTGTTCTCAGGTCTCTCTTCTCAAGGGGAACAGGAGGGCCAACACTAGCACTTCTTCAGCACAATATCTCAGGACATCTCATGTCCAGCTGTCCCCTCGTGTTTCTCATCTGTAACACTGATGATCCCTCCTTTCTCACACTGCCTAGATCCATTTGATCTATTTCTTCATTTCTTCCCCACCCTCTCCCTTTATCTACCTATTCTTTCTTTTCCACCTTCACATTGTCTTCTTTCTCAGGCTTTTCATCCCAACTCCATTATGCATTCCCAATATAGATAGATATAGACATAAAGATACATAGATTTCAATATTCCTTTCTAAAACAGTGAAGCATTTGAATACCTCAACAATCTGTCAACTTGTATGCAACAAACACAAGAAAACAGGGTATTTTTGTTGCCTTGAAAGTCATGTTCTTCATCTGCCTTCTTCCATTATTTCCTTCATGGCACCAAAATGACCATAAGCTAGATTTTTGTTGGGGCATGATTTGTATATTTATCAGGCAGGTGACTCCAAGGTGCTNGAAAGAGGTTCTTCTACAGTAAGGTGGCTTAGTTCTTAGCCTACTTTATGAGAATAAAATCTAATAACAATGCAGTGAAATTGGAAATCCTTCAGCATATGAGTTTGGGGCCTAATTTCACACAAGTAACACCCTCGATACCAGCACATTTGGAATTGCAAGACATATTTGCGACAACTACTGGATTGAAATAATTGAATTTCAGACAGTACTTTTTCTTTGTAACTGCAAGGAAAAATGAAACATATATGAATGATGTTCAAAGAAATAAAGCTAAATTTATAATGCTAATTCTGTCGTAGAATACTTATAGCACATAGTGCAAGGTTTTGTATGTGCTGCATAGTCTTATTGGTTAAAAAAATATATTTAATAAGTGACAAGCCCAAAGGAAAAATTTTATGTGGTACTGGATACCCACCCAAGTAGTTAAATCAATTTCTTTCTGTTTAATTTTGCTATTTATTTTTTCTATCTGAGCTGCCAATTTTCTAACATATTAGGGAAGAAGTAGGAAAGTCTTTTTGATTGATAACAAGTTCAGATTTTTGTGTCAGATCAGCAGAGATTTTTTTTTCAAAGTAAGAATTTTGTATGTTGCTTTTACATTCTTAGACAATTATTCTACAAAAATTATTTAAATGCTCTTTTTTTAGCTGCTTTGACAAGAACACCAAAACAGTTCACATCACCCTTGACCTGCAGGGTGTACATCATCTTGTCAACATATAAACAAACACATGATGGGCTGTATTTTAATAGATTCTGTAAATATCAAGATCCAATTCATCAAAAGGTTTGCCAAAGTGACAGCTGTGGGGGTTGCAGTATGTGGTTGTATGCCCATTCAGCGTTCTTGCAGTAGGATCATTGCAAGAAAACTCAGAGCTACTGTTGCTATTTCTTCCACATTATTATTTCTCTGGAAGTCTGGGTTAAGCTGCAGTCTGTATTTGCCACTTCATGTATAAGAGAAATATGCAGATTTCCGGGCAGGGCCACAGGGACAGCTCTTATAATAATCCCTCTCGTCTCTCCCCATCTTTATCAGAGAGTTCCTCTGATGTGCTGCACTCTGTCATAAAAAGAGGCTGAGAGGAATTTATAAGCACAGAAACTCTTACTTTGGAGAATGAACAGAACTCAATTTTGATAAGGTTTACACAGACACAGTAACTTCTCTTGGTCGGCTTTGTAGCTTTATGAATTTCAAAGCTAGAAGGGATTGTTAGATCAGCTGCTCCAGACTACACTTCACGGGTCATTAACTTCTTCACCGGAAAAAATACAGAAAAAAGGGAGAGGACCAGTACATACTTGAGGAATGAGTGACATGAGTACCTGGTGCCCTTACAATGCCAGGGAACTGTTAAGGGAGTTAATGCCCTGAAGCCCAGAGAAAGCCAGGACAGCCATACCTGAAGCTGCAGAGATTGTGACATGCACGCATGGGGCAGTCAGCCTCAGGCACAAATGTGCTGGCTGTGAAATGAAAGACTAGAACCTCACACCACTGCCCCTGACCCAAGGCCCTGCAGCGATTCTCTGGCTCCCAGAAGAAACCACAGAGAAAGCAGAATCTATCTGGGCAGCTGAGGGAAGAAATTCTCAGAAAACACCCTAGTAAAGATGTGGTTCTTATGCAAAGCACTACAAGGAAGATGCAGACAGTCTTGTTCTCCTTGTGTACAGCCTGGGAGGTAAAGTAAAGGTTTTGGAGTTTCACCATGCCATGAAGGCAAAGGCAGAGATAGTCGAATCCAAACATGCACAACTTGACACATCTAATGACCTTTTAAAAGTCAAAGGTGCCAGACTCTTTTAGCAAGAAATTCTTATGTTTCATTGCTAAACATATTTACCTTCTTCTTTTGAGACACATTTCATCTAGCGTTGACTTTTAGCTATGGTATTTTGTTTATCACGTCTCATCCATTAAATAGAAAATCCCTTCTGCCGGGTTGGATTTTCTTTTACATATGTAAGTGTCTAAACCAAGAAGTGAAATCAACTCTAACCTCTTCCATAATGAAGGCAATGCATCACGCTCCATTAAGAGCTATATTCAAAGGTGTTTTTTTGCAGAAGCTGATCACCTCTACAGCCATCTTGTACTCTTTTACCACAGTACTCTGGTTGCGGTCTCTAGACACAAGGTAACTTTTCAAAGACATTTCAGTCATATTATGCAATTTATAGCTACCGTGACCCTTTGCTGGAGAGTTAAATGCCGTAATGCTCATGGGCAACTCAAACATAAATTCCTATGCTCATGCACAAAGCCAGCTTCTCTCTCCTTGGCCCCTGGTGCCTTTCCAACAGACTCCTCCAGGATGAAAAGTTTAAGAGACTGATGTATGAATTTTAAATATTTGTCTCTCTTTGAAACTCCTAGCATTTTTGGTTTTGCTTGAATGGAAAGTGACATTGGAGCCTTTTTACTAACTACAAAGTACAAGCAATCATGAAATGTTGAATGAAAATGCCTAAAAAATTTTGTAGTTTGACAGCAGGGCGAAGCTCAGAAGTCCTGATTCTGGAAGCCACTTCATACTTTCTGTAAGCTACTCAACACCACCAGCTCCCAACAAAGTTGAAAGAAAAAAATGAAAACTCAGAATTTTGCAGTGATGTTGTGATACAAGCTTAAACACCCAAGCCTCCATTCATAGTATTTATAATTGCCATGCACTCAAGAGAAGAGTCTTCTAACCCAATTGGTTGTAACTGGACGAACACCTGATTTTTGATTTATTTTGGTTTAAATACTGAAGTATACTTGGAGTTCTCAAGACCTTGATATGAAACCATTCTACTTTCAGCCATAAGATTTGTGAGAAGTTTGAGCAAATGTTAGAACTGATTCAGCCCATGTGTATGTGCAAACTGCCTTAATATAAAACACACAATATAAGACCTCCTCTGGTATTTGCAGTTGCATCATCTGCTCTTGATTAACCTAATCCCACTGAATAGCCCAGTCAGTGCTACAGGTAGGATAAATCACCTGCTGCTATAAGTGGACGATTTAAATTATCTCTCAGTTTTCAGAAAATCTAGTAAGGTGTTAGTCAAATAGTCACAATTGTTTTTCCCAACAGGTGCACAGCAGAGTCATGTCAGAAGGCACAGAGATCCAGCTCCCTCTAATCATAATAAACACTGTCTGGGCACAATGGTGTTTCAGCCCATTAGACAACTATACTTGCAAGGAATTGCATCCTTGGGCATGGCACTGTGCTAGCAGACACATGCCTGTGTGGCTTATATTCCACAGCAAGCTTCTGTCTGGTCAGCTTGGACCAGACACACAACAAGCTGGTGCCTAGGTGTTCCTGCCCATGGTCCATCCTTGGTGTGATACCATGTTTCCTGGTACAGTGCTGAGGATGCTAAAACATCTCTAAGAAAACCTTGCATGCTCAAGTATATTCATGAAGCTATCTTTTAAGGTACTTGCCAGTTTTGAAACCTTAAACTACATAAAGTATTTAAATTCATCAGCAAAAGAGTGGGAAAAAATCCAGAGCAGAACACATGCGTGAAAATTACTAATTCTGAATGCTATCATTTTTTAATGTTTTGCCTGTAACTTTCTGTGGGATATCCACAACTTATCATCAGACAGCACCAGCACAAAAACTGAGTAATAGATCAGCAGTGCAATGCTCATAAGACAAGTCTAGCCTGATTAGAGTGCTAAAATTTCCTGTAATCTTTGAGAACAAAGAGAGAGAATAGCAGTAATCTTCTACAACACTCATAGTCAGAGAAAACCCTGGCTCTTTCTCCAAACTCATTGGCATTACACTGCCTTGCTGTCCTATTCTTCATCTTCTTCAAACACATTGTTTTAGAAGCCTGCATCTCTCTGTTGTCCCAATTTTTCTTGTGATCTAAAGGTCTGCTTTTTCATCCTATATAGATACTTGAATTTGCTGAGAAAAAGATATCTAGCTCTCTGATTTTTACATTGAGACTTTCAAAGGACATGAAGGAGGGAGAAATTCAGTCAGCCTTTCAGTCTGTGACAATCTGATCCTTGGATGCTGAACTACAAAGTCTTTCTTATATGAAAATTTATCATCATTAATCCTGTTAAATATTTGCCAGATAAGTTAATATCAAGTTGCAATGAGTGGCTGTAGCATTATTTTAGTAAAGCAATGGAATTAACTGTAGAGACATTAATGGATCCAGACAACTTTGCTTTTGAAAGGGAAAACTTTTTTCCACATTTAATGTCAGATGACAGCTAGAATGGATGCTCTCAACAGCAAGCTTATGATTAATTCTTCAAATAAATCAAATCACCATCATTACAGAAGGAAAATGCCAAAGTGTTTGTTCCTTTTATAGGAAGTCCTAAAATAGAAGCATATCCTTTTGAACAAAAATCACAAGAATAATTTTTACATCAGATTTTTTACAGTAAAAAAATAATAAAATAAATAAGAATTTAATAAATAATTAAATAAAAATTAGAAAACAATAAAACAAAAGAAAAGTTAAAAATTAGTAAAACAGACACAATATAGACACAAAGTTGTCTATAATCATAAATTATTGCCAAGACAATGAATTGCCTTGTCTTAACTATCACTGTAGCCAGCTATTTTCTCTGCAGATGCAGCAGTGATGTTACATTCTTGACGTCTTTCATCCCTTAAAGCAGACCAATGAAAGCCAAATGTGGCAGAGAGACAAGCACTTCTCCTAACCTGCCTGCCAGCCAGTGGCTGGGCACACGACAGGAGCAGTGTGCTGCTCAGCCTCAGAGAGGGCAGCAAACTTCTTCAGTGGTTGTCCTTGTCATTTCCAGTTGTGATTGATAGCATCCTGAGAGGCATTGCTGACTATTTCTAATCATAAATACAGCCACTGCAACATGCAGGCCATAGGGTGTGAATGACTCCTGTAAAGTGTAATATGTAGACCTGTAAGATTTCAGAAGAGATAAGTAATAATGTGGAAGAAATAAAAATTAAGAATGAAGGATAAAGGAGAGTAAGATTCTACCAAAGTCTTTAAAGAGATCCAAAATGGCAGTTACNTATAAAATCGCACACAAATTAGCCTTTCAAAAGTAAAAAAAAAGTCAGTTTGAGACAATGAGGTAAATCTTCTGCAATGCTATTGCCACTGGGTCATGTCACTTTTGTGTAATTTGGGCATGAAAATGAACATCTTATTGAATAAACAAAAACTCACAAAGGTTAAGAAAAGAGACAGACAAATATGGTCTTTGGAGGAAAGGGAGGCTACAGACCTCAGCCTGACCTTCAGCCATCTTTTGTTGGGAATGGCAGACCCCAAGGTCAAACAGCTACTCAGCCAGAGTTACAGTCTGAGCCCACCCAGGCTCAGATACATTGCCTACTCTAATGCAGGCTCTGCCGTGTGGTGGGCTACACAGACTGAGCCCAACCTCTGTGGTTGCTGCTGAAGAGTCTCCACAGCTCAAAATTCACCAAACCCCTAGACTGGGGGCATTTTAGCACCATCCAGGAGAAACAAGCAGAAAGGTTAATATTCCTAAAATACAACCTTTCGTTCCAAGTAACTTGAATGTGATCCTGGTTTGATCAGAATAGAGAACGGAATTCAGATGAGGCAACACTGATGCAAAGATTTGATCATCTATCTGGAACTCATTTTTTTCCTATACATTTTCATTATTAATATGTGGTCGAAGGAAATGTCAATGTTCATCTTGCTTATATTTTTAATAAAATTTTATCAGAAACTGAGCTTTCTAAACTCTGACTTTTAAATATGCTGAAGGATATGCAGCAAATTAAACTCTACAGTGTTGGTCCATGAACATCAGAAGAGATTCAGCTGGGTGAAAAGCTTTGGTACCCACACAGAAAGAAGACCTCACACTTATTAGGAAGAAAAATGCCAGAATCAGGGCATGGTATCTAACAATACACAGGCTTGTACCCATGGAAAAAAGAACACTGCTGAGAACACAGCTGAGGTCCCAGTTTGGTACACTTCAATAACTGCCCCAAATGGCCACAGCAGCTTCAAGTGAAACTTCTAAGTTTGTGTAACTTTCTGTGCATTTCTGTTAGAACTGGTCAGAACAAATCTGAAATTTACACTTTTGGATGAAAACCACACCTTTTTGAAAATCAACCTTTTGCTCCAGGAACCTATTCGTTTTGTGTAAGTATTGTGATGATATTTTTGCATCAGTTAGAAATAAACATATTTATGTTCATTAAATGTTAGTGTGTCTTCCTGAACTTTCCAAATTGCATGCCGTCTAGGAATTCTACAAGTCTTCCTGCTCTGAGGTGGCCAATGGCCCTAAGTCATGGGTGACAGTATTTTTATCTTTTATTTGAAGTTTTGAGGTTTTTTTCATCAATTGTCAAATCTCAGAGTATTTGCTCTGAAGGACAATTTTTTTAGTGGCAGAAAAATGTCGCTTTTTTACTGCAGCTGCCTCTGAAATATTGCTGGTCACGAAAAAAATGAATTAACACAAACTCAGGCTAAAATCTACAACTGTCTCTTCACCTCTCCAAATGGAAATTAAGATATGCTTTATTAGAAACTGATTATACAAAAAAAAACCAATCTGAGTTCTTCTCATTTTCATCAAAGTAATCAAGCATCTCTTTCATCTGCTTTTATTGGGGCCGTGGAAATGGGAAGAGCATTCAAGACAGCTTAAAATATAAATAGGAATAGGAATAGAAACAGAAACTGAAATAGAAAAAGAAACAGAAACAGAAATACATATAGAAATAGATAATAAAAATGGAATCTAGAAAATAAAATACTTTTTTAAAAATTATTTTTGCTTAAATGGTGAGCTCTTTTTGAAAAATTCTGGTCTAAAAATGCTGCCAGTCACCAATCCATACCACTACAAAATTTCTTTCACAGGCTGATAAAAACAAATTTCATCAGGGAAAACGCTGTTTTCCTCAGTGAATGCTGACATGGCAACAGGCAAAAAGTACATATAAAATATTTTAAAAGACAAAAATAGTGACCTTTACAGAACAAGAAGATTAGTCTGTGTAAAAACAGCGAACCTTAGATTTGCTTACTTCGTATGTGTTTTAGATGACACTGCACTTAATGTAGGATTACTAGCTTAGGTCTCTAATACTGATCGCTACTCTATTTGCAGATCCAGGGCTCCATTACAGGTGAACAACATGAAGAACAGAGCCTCCTTATGGCCTCTATTTCATAGGAACTGGCAGTCTTGATAAAACCACTTTTCTCTACTTTGTGGTTCCACAGATGAAATTCAAACATCTTTAGAAATACCCTCAGGTCAATAAATTTGCTTTTTTATACACCAGTAGGTCTCTGCACAGAAAGTATCAGGTTGAATTACTGATAAAATACAGATTTGTTTTTTTACATCTTGCTAAATCCAGGCAACTAATATGCAACGTAGAACAAACAACAAATTTATGAGCTACACATTGCAAGATAGAGAAAGAAAATGTTTTTCTTTGATTCTTCTATTCATCTAACTAAATACAATGCACTACTACACAGCCACTGGCAGGGCAAACCTCCCCTTCTTCACAGAAAAATATTGTCTTTAGGTTGAATGAATGCGTTTATACAAAGGTCCCTTTACATTTACTGCAATATTGTTGCTTTATAGACAGCAGCAGAAAATATGCAGGTGGTTCTGCCAATCTGAAAGAGCTACTCACCTATCTTTGAAAAAAGTATTTAAGAACTGTGATTACACTGGTACTATGTTATTCAGTCATGCCTGAAGACTTCCTTAAATCAAAGCTCCTAGGGACATCAATGGCTATCTTGTCTAGGCAAGGACTGATTACAACTGCAGGACATCAGTCTTGGAAATTCCTGATATGCATATGACACAGAAAAGCTTTTTGCTAGCTACAACTGGACCTTGTATACAGTTTGCAAAAAGAACCTCCTGAAATCACCTGCATTTTAAGGTTTTTACCATGCACGTTGCTTATTTCCTTCCAAGTAGAAAGCACTGTGGTTTTGTGGTTGGTAGCTAGCATTTTGTGGCTTTATTGTCCTTGTATTAATATAGGAAAACTTCTAGAGCATATTTGCTTTGTGACATCATTTCTTGATTGTGTCTCGCAGAAATAATTGACCCAAATCAAGTTACTGTACTCTATATCTATTGGTTAATTAGAACTTTAAGATGCAACAAATAAAACACACTATTGACTTCTGAATCTTCAATCAAATAAATATTTACAGCTTCAATTTGCCAAAATTATTTACCTTTCAATAACAGATCACAAAAAGTATATGTGCTACGGATTCAAGTGAATGCCTTGGCTGTCAACAAACAAATTACAAACAGGAGGAAAAATAAGTGTTCCGGCTACCATTACAGGCTATAAATAGCTGATGCGTTCTACTTTAAAGATGTGTGATCTTCTCCATTAGTAGACTTTTTCAATGCATAATTGACCTTGAGATAGAGAATAACCTCGCAGTAGAGTGGCTTTTCTTTTAAAGAACAATGAGTATAGGTATTAGAGGATGTGCCTGTTGTCAATGATCATTGCTGAAATCTGCCTATACCACACTGGGACAATCAATTTTGTAAATGATTGCAATAATCAAGGAAATTGCCTAATTTATAAATCCTGGCATACAGCATTTTAATGGATTTCTACATTTTAATGCTGATGCTTTCAAAGCCAAATGAATTGTTGTCCAAGCTGTCACTACACAAAATGATAAAAACATTCAGTCTTGCGGGTAACTACATCTCATGGATATTCAGACCATCAGGTATATAATCACTCATTAGTGAAACCTGTGATGGTTTCCAGTTACAAGCCAATGACAAAAAAGCCACAGTTTCCTTATGAAAAATCCTTCTGGGAACTGAGGACTAAAAATAGTTGAGAATTACTGAAATAAGACACTGAAAACATTACTAGCATCCTTTGTACAAGTAAGACAGCCCACTGTTCTACCCCCTACCCTTTTTTTTCCCCACAGGTAAAAAGCAGAATAATCTTATTTCTATAACTAAAAGGCTAGTCGAACAACTCCTTAGCCGTGGATTCTATCAGAGCAGACATTGTTCAAACTGAAGGAGAACAATTGCAGGACAGGCTGTGGCTGGTGGGTAATTCTACCTAAACCACCCTCCAACTCAGTCTCCACACTCAAGCTGGTTCTGCAGACAGTCGTACATGCACTGCTATTCTCAGTTAAACCTTAAGCAATTGATTTCAGCCAATAGTGGGCTGGCAGTGCTTTACTTACTGCTCAATCTCACTAACCTGACATTTATGGTGTACTGATTGGCCTATGTCAGTGGTGGTGGTTGTAAATTCACTTTGAAAAGCTTTGTGTTAACAGCCTTCAAGCAGGCTCCAAGACGAGTATGAGCAGGCAAGCTGACAATTGCTCGACCTCCTGCCCTTATTACAGTGAGTAAATCAGGCTTTGAGCCATTAGGCTGGAGCCCGAGGCCTACGCAAAAAGGATTGACATGACTAAAGGTCAACCTCTGTCACACATGTGTAACAATTTGGATAATGGAATTCTGTAACTTATCTGGAAAAGGTGCCAAGTGTGTGGATGGAAGGTATAGCCTGGGCTGAATTTTCCAGCTTTTATGTAAAGGGATTACTTAAAAGTCTGCACTTTAAAGTCCATATGCATTTGATGCCACAGAATCTGCGGGGACCAAAACACCCACAGGTGAGGCAGTTCTGCAGAATATTGGGTGTCACCACCACTTGGAAAAGCACATAGCACTGTTTCACTTAGTCAAATCTATAATAAATACATTATCGACATCAGGCCCGCAACATGTTTTGGACACTTGTATAGGTCATTAAAGTACTGACTTTATTTACCGGTTTTGAATCAAAAGTCAGTAGAAATAATCATCTGTTAATGGTATCATAAATTAATTGTAATTTCAAGCCTTACAAACTAATCTCATCCAACAGTGGAAATTACTTTTATAATTAATTAAATTAAAAGGTCAAATGTTTCCATAACAAAAGTGCCTAGTCAGCAACGCAGAAAGGTGGTGGTCAAATAAGGACAGAATTGATCTTTTATATTTATTTGTGTTCCACTTCAGTATTTTTTGCATATTATATAATGAAATCTCCAAGGTGAGATCATGTACCATGGAAAAACAGATAGTCCCTGCATGATCTAGCAATTTAGAAAATATTTTTTTTCTGGGAATAGTGTGTGTCCAGACCCGTGCGCATTCCATGCAGTCCTCAGAATTCCTGTTTTCAGTAACACTGTTAAAATTCTGGGGCTGTATCCAACTCCAAACGCCAAAGTTTATTCCAAACTTCACTTCGCTCAATAGGAAGACAATCTGTCCCCATGCCAAATTAGCTTTATTTCGTAGCACATGTGCCTAGGCATAGAATATATATGTTGTGTAGACAGAAAGAACATAAGAAAAACATGGTGATACATGAAGATAAAGCATGAGAAAGTCTTGTAAAATCAAGGTCTTCTAAAAAAAAATCAGGGTTTTGTTTAGCTTTTTTAAGAACAAAAATTATTAAATATAAAGTACCTTCCACACTTGGGATGACACTAAATTTTTATGAATGTCAAGAAAGGAGTTTATAACTTGCAGAAGTTATCTGGGAAAATGTGTTAGTAAGTGATCCAGAAATACCAGTGATAGAGGGCTGCTTTTTAGACGCTTAGCACAATTTTCTTCTAAGGTACACAAAGTAAGGGAGCTGTGGTGCTGAATGTCTTCTTACTGAGCTTACAGCTTAGCATGCTACTGACCACAACATTAGTGATATTTTCCCACAACATGGGAACTTAAAATCCACATAAAAATAATAATTATTGAGCTTTTTCAATGGAAAATAAATGCAAGGGTCATACATCACACAAAATCCTCAGAAACTGCAAAACAAGAAAATAGCAGAATGGCACCAGCTCTTACTCTGGATAACTTATGATACAATAGTAAAGTAACTAAGGAGGTTTTTCAAGACAAAATTACTTGGATTTCATGAACATGACAAATTTGAAACAGAACTGACAAGCAGTCTGGAATACTAGATGACGGATTGCTGAGAAACATAATTTTCACTTTAATAGAACGACAGCATGCACATAATTCTATCCCCCAGTGCTTTTCAGTAAGAGCAAATTTAGTCCAAAACTGCAGCCTTGAGAATCTGAGTATGAATCTATCACCATAGCTGGAATGAGTGCTTCATTTGAAGGGTAAGGATTCTCTGTGCATATTAATTTGTTCAAAAAATGTCCAGTATTGCTGCATGGGCCCTGGCCAGCATGCATCCCAGCAAAATGCTGGTTCTTGGGCCAGCAGAAGGCAAAGCCAATGTTTTCTTTTGCTTCAGCTGAGACACAAGGAGGCCAGTGAGTACCCATATGGTACTGTATTAAGATGAGATGTGCAGTTTCTTGTGCTAGTTAATTTGGGAGGGGGAGAGAGGGGTAAGGAAGCGGGGGAGAAAGGGAATTTTTTAGGGGGAAAATCAGTCACACAGGTTTAGCATTTTGATTTACTAATGAACTGATATATAGATATATATTTATACATATATAATTTTGCTCATCCCTGGAAAAAAAAAGTTGCATATAACAAAACATTACTTCCAAAAATGCTAAACTTCAATTAAGTAAAGTTGAAATTAAGTGAAATAATATATTTGACATTCTTAGGCTGTTGCAAGAAAAAAAAATTATAACTATTTGACCGCTCATGAAAGAAAAAAAAAAAGATAACAAACTTTTTATCAGGCACATGACGAACAGGAAACTCTAAGGCTGCATCCTTTGATATGTCTGTCAGTAAAACTTTTTTCATCTAAGCTGCATTTTCAGGGGAAATGACCATTTACAAATTAGCTGTTTCCAGAATTCAGAGTTTAAGGTTGGGGCCTGAAAAATTTTGACTACTAAAATGTATGCTCATTTAAACCTCAGTGTTTTAATCTAATAGAATTAAAGTGTATATCGTATACATTCCTTAAGTCTACTCTTATTAAATTTTGATGTTAAACAGAAAGGGGAAACCATGTGCAACTAGATTAATTTATCTCCAGGGAGTAAGGACACATTAATAATTGAGATAATGTTTTCATATATGTTGGAATCAAGTGTGCCTTTCCACTTCTTTATTAGAAAACACATTAGCGGAAAATTATCTCATTCTCATCAGTAAGACCTAATTGCTAAGAAAGTCTCTGTTTCTTTGCAATAACAAAAGGATTATTCTCACTACTTAAAAAAAAAAAAAAGGATCAGAAACATTATCAATTATCAAGCACTGCTGGAATAAAAGCCTGTATTACCAAAGAGAGTGTTTATTTAATACACCCAGTCCTGTTTTTGTTTTAAACAAATCAAAGTTTATTGTGTTTTTATAAAATACAAGCAAACTCTGGTTATAGAAGTGGGCCAAAGGGGAAAAAAAGCACTACAACTGAAATGACTAATATTTTTGGCTTTCTGAAAGACTGATCTTTCTGTAAGTTATAAAAAATTATCTTGGCTGATTGTGAGAGAACTCCATAATTTCCCATGAACACCCATAGGTGTCGAGGCCTGTTGTGAGGTAATGGAATGGTATGTAATTTACTCTGAGTCGTTGTACATTAGGCTGTGTGGATTACATACAAAGCAAACATCGAGTGCATGGTGGGAACACTTGTGCAGACAGGCTGAAGCATATTTCCATAGCGTTGAACTATACATCAAATGCAGTGCTTCTGATGTTTCCCACAACAAAGAGTATATTAAAAAAAGAAACCAAAGCAGTAACCATGCTTAAAAGCGTTCGCAATAGCCCTTCTGTTTGCCTGGTGTACACAAAGAACTGTAAACTAAAACAAATATCTATCAACATTACAGTGCTGAGAGTAAAATATTAAAATGCAATTTTTGATATTAAAAATGTGAAATTCTCTCCAAGAGGTCCATCAAGACCTAATGCTGAAAAGCTGATCTGTAGACAGAATTGCATTTGCAGCTGTATGGAAAATACTAGCGGGAGAGAATTGACTAAAGTCACAACTTTACAAAGGGGCTGTGATGAGACATTCCTTTGCCATTTACAGGGATTTAATCCACACTCCTATACCATGTAGACTAAATTAATGCAGACTATTTAGATATATACTGTTGTTTGCTTTTATGTATTTCCATAGATTAGGTTTTGTAAAATCACACACATTGTCTGATTACTTTCTTTTAATATATTTTTCTTTAATAAATGTTGGTTTTCTGATAGACGAAGTATGCCAAATTGAAAGACAAAGCAAATGAAAAACAGCAAAATTTCGGCTAGAGCTTAGAGTATGTGTTTCTTTGATAATAGTTTTTGTCATTAACAGGAATAATTCAAGACCGTGAGCTGCCCAGCAATACATTATTATTAAATCAAACGGAATTCTTATTTTTAAGATAATTCAATTAAAATACATCCATTCATTTTGCTAGCCAACAGGAAATCTGTTTTGTGTGTTAAGAGCACAAGAATAATCCTACATAAAAACTCCGCTGACAACCACTTATGGCCTGAATCTAGTACGTACAGTAGAGTACTGTTTTTTATTTTTCCATAGTATCTTTTTGGGTTTTGCTTTTAAATTTTCAAAAAAAGCCCTATCCTCTTTCATTGCTTCAAACAGTTTTTATGTCAGCCTGAAATATGATTAAAAATTCTTGCTTATTTAAAAAGTGTTGTCAATATTTGCAACTTTACTTGCATAAAGCTAATTCATAGATTTTAAAAAATTAAACTGATAAGGAAAATATTTATGGAAAAACTATCTGACTTGATTTATTTTATCTAAATTTCAGTATTTTATATAATATGTGGATCTGGCAACCTCATTTTACTATTATATATTCTGCTAATTAGAATAGTCTAAACCGCAACAGCCTTCTTAACAATTAGAGCCTCCATTAGAGCCCCTTTATCATTATAAAATGTTCCGTAAGAAATATTTGATTGGTAACATATCCCAAAATACTGTAATTATTATCAGAGGGCTTTGGTAGAAACAGATTTAAATCCAAATTATCAATATCTGCTGCACAAGAGAACTTCCATTTCTTGGAGGCAGCAGCAAAATTCCCAGTGATTGCAATTCATCCAGTTCTACTGATCACATTTAGGCATGTTTTAAGGTTGATCTTTTTAATGTGAAAATATCCTTCTTATCACAATCATGTTTTTGGGTAAATACCTTGAGACAAAGACCCTCACGTGTTTTTTATTATTTGTTTGCAAGTAGGAAAGCATAGGAGCTCTTACTCTTCCACACCCCCAAATATCTTTCAAAGATACATTCGCTTTCACTGTACACACACTGAAGACGGCAAAAACACTCTGCATCTTCATGGATTCCTTATATTCTGAAGGTTTGGATTTGGTCTAGATGAGCAAATATTACAGATCTATGGGAGTGACTGTTGCTGTTACGAGGAAAGCAGAGATTGCAGCTACAGAGGACTAAGCATAACTAAAAAAATTATACCTTCCAATAAAATTTGAAGAAGAGGTGAATGACAAATGACTAGGAAGAGAGTAAGCTCTTTCTGACACACAGGGATTACAGGTTTTCCCTAACAGTTATCACTGATACCCTCTCTAAAATGGTGACAAATATTTTTAAAAAAACAGTAACCTTGAGATATTTTAAAGTGGCTTTCACAGAAAAGTACCGGAAACCTCACTGGGGGAATGCACGGTAGGTACAGGACCAGAGCTGGACTAAACTGAGCAAGCACTAACTCCTTCACTCTGCAAAGGGTCAGTCTAGGTCAGAATAGGGTCCTGGGTTTGTTTCAGCAGCTTTCTTGAACTGGCTGGGGACTACAGCAATGATGCAGCGCTCCATCTCAACCCAGATGTGCTGCTCTAACATGATTCAGCTGGTGCTGTGACCTGAGAGCTCCATCAGCCCTTGTAACTCGGGTCAAAATATAGAAAGCATTGAGTGTTGTAAAAGCTTCAGACTTCTCTGATCAAGTCTCTCTACTACAAGTTACAGCACCTGCAACAGTCAGCTCTTCTCCTGCAGACCAATTGGAGCTCTGCACTGTCCACTGCTTTTCTGGCTACCTTTATCACATCAAGGCTTTTGCTTGCACTGGCTACATTTTCAAACCTGCTTACTCGGTTTATTTGAATTGTGGGTTTGTTTGCTTATTTTCACGGTTAGTTCTGGTGCTAGTACTGCATGACATAGCACTCCATGTTTACTTCAAAATGATCAAATTTGACAAGGAAGGAAAGATTATAACTTACTTCCCAGAGATGCTGAGTGTTCCTGATGGCACCTGCTTGAACCTTCTCTGGCAAGAGCAAGATTCCCTGGAAGGGCCCAATCCAGGTGCCCTGCTGGATCCGTTGCGCTGCACAAATGCCATAGGCCAGGCCAGGCACTGTGCTGGTGCACAGACACACTTCCCGGGGCAGGTCCCGGAGCCACTCCGGGATCTCGGGCGGAGGCGCAGCGGCGGCCGCGCTGCTGGTGCCCACCAGCCGGCGCAGGGAGTGCAGGGGCCCGTGCATAGGGCACTCGCCGTTGCGGTTATCAGCACACATGTCACATCCTGAGGGACAGAGAGGGAAAAACACTGTCAGTACGGTGCTGATGGCCGCCACCATCGCCCCTGCCGCAGGCCATACCACAGCCAGTGCTCACACACACCGTGCGCTTTTGTGTGCTGCTTAGGCTGCTTTCCCAGATCTCACCAAAGCCCTAAATAAGAAATTCCAAGGGCTGAGCAGAAATCCTGCAGACAATTTGCAAGCCTGGTGTATCCACAAACCTGCCAAGATTCATTTACTTTAACAATGTTTTTAAAGATGAATTTTTTGACTAATATAAATAGCCCAGTTAAACCATCCCAGTGTGTTTCAGTGAGACATTTTATAACACAGCCGTAGCGCCTTACAAGTCCCTCTCAACTGCCTTACCACAGCTCAGCCCAAGGGCTTAATTGGAACAAGATTTAATTTAATCCTTATTTTAAATGAACGTTCACTCTGCTTTTTCCATTAACATGTCTCTGTGCATGCCTGTCTGTGTTGAAAATAAAATAAATAAACCAGAACCTCATGAATGACAAACCAGAGCCTGCATGCACATTTACTTTCCTAAAGCCAAATCTAATCTTAAAACTGAAATTATGCAGCAAATATTATGGGTTCCTAGCACACATTTGAAATTTTATTTATTGAATGAGAATGCATGTTCTTTCCCTGTTACACGTAACTGAAGCTGGGCAAAAAACCAAAACAGCATATCTGAGTTTGTGAGCAATTCCTGTGAAAAAGATCAGTTTGTAAAACTGTTAATTTCCCTAACTGTTGCTAATAATGAATGATGTGTTTCTATTTGGGGAAGATCCTACCATGACTTTTCTTTTCTGAGCAAAGAAAATTTTGGTTAAATGTTTCCACTGCATGCTATTCCACACACCACAAATGTACATCTTCCAGGAAAATGTTTCATGTTCAAGAAATTAATTTCTCGGAAGATATGCTGAGTTAACATAACAATGAATCTCTTGAAACAAGTTGCCATCTTCTTCACATTTCATTTTTGTAGCACAATAAAGGTTTTCTTATAAATTTATTCCAGAAATACAAAGAAAAACCAATAATTATGGTCTAGTACTCTTGCAGCAAGTCCTACATCTTTCTCCTAATAATTTTATATACCACTCCTTATAAAAACAGAGCACAGCATCCACTACAGAAGCAGGAGTTTCTTGGTCTTTGCCACAGATTTAGACTTCCTAGACTGCCTGCAACCACAGTTTCAATTCTCAGGGGTCCTGACTCAGATGTTCTTCTTTCCAAAGTGGAGATACCATGTATTAAGTAGGCCTCTTTCCTACAGATCCTTCAAAGGAAAACCCTCTCCTCATTTCAGCAAAAGTTGCTAAAGGACTATAAAAGATGCATCTTCAAATTATGGCTTCTATGTGTATTCTCTGGCTTTAGACACGCTACATAAGCACTCTTTCCCGTCATCCTCTTTTAAATTTTACCGTTGAAAATGTGGTACTTTCAGCAACATGAAATTATCACTAAGTTACACGTGGAAGCCAATTTTCCTCACGATCATTACACCTTTGGGTCTTGCAGAAAACGCATGTCTCCACCCGGTTCTCTTCTGTTCAAGTTCCCTACGTGGAGCATCAGTTACAGATTTTAGCAGAAAACAAGGAGACAAGCCCTAAGCTGTCCATTACTCTGGCGGGTCCCCCTTCAGAAGGGCTGCATGTGAAACTGGCCCCAAGCCATCCATCCCTAACAGGTCCGAGCAGGACGCAGGAGGTAGAGGAGCGCGGCAGGACAAAGCCACCTAGTGGGGACGGCGCTCACGTCGGCAAAAGCGTGACTTTGGCTGGAGGGCGCAATTTCGCCTTGCCTTAATGACATAACCCCTGCCGCAAAACGACTTCTATTGGGCTAGACAGCAACTGCAGAGGGGTTTTGCTCTCTCAGGCTCGTCAATTAGAGGTGGATGGAGGATGGGATTTGCAGGACCCCAGGGAAGATATTTCTGGCGAGTCCTGAAAGAAGATTATTATGCAGCAGATATTCCTACAGCCATTCTGAGGCATGATGAATAAAAGGCATCAAGTATATGTTGGGGGGGGAGGGTGAGGGGCGGTTGTTTTTTTTTAATTATTATTATTTCCACAGCTAGTTTGGAAAGTGAAGTTCATCACAGCATCTTTTCTTCCCTTTCCTCTTCAAAGTCATCAAGAAACCCTGTGGTTTTGGCATATCCAAAGATGTTAGGGGCAGCACTGTGGGTTGGCACTGGAGGTCACATTGGAAAGGATCTCAAATAGGAAAAAGGAAGAAAAAAACCCCAAACAACAAAAAAACAAACCCACAATCTGAAACAGTTTGGCATGTGATACATTCTAAGAGATTATGGCTGAACCCTATGATCTACAGTTGGACTTGATGACTTCATAGACCTTTTCCAACACAAATTGTTCTATGATTCTACAAAATCTGGCATCTACCCGTACAAGTGAGAAAGAAAACATCTCACAGGAAAACTGAGAGCTTAAAGAAATTGTGTCTAACCATGATATCAGTTAGCATCCAGGGTAGGCCCTTGAATTCTAATTGTTTTCACTGCTTTAATCTTTTCTAGATGCATAACCCTCCTCACAACTAGCTGATTACAATGGCTTTCTTAGAGGAACTGTATCTCTGGAGAAATTTGCATTAAACCTGCTAAAGTATCTTCATGACTCCAGTCGGGCAATTTCAGTGTCAAGTTCCTGCATCCGGCCTCCAGATATACATAACCTTTCATGCACAAAAATTTCAGTACCTGCCTAGAACAATAATTTCTTAACTTCATCCTGACAATATGTGTGCATGAATGTGGGTTAAACATTTCATTTCTACATTTCTAAGAAAAAGAAACTAAGAAATTGTCAAGGAGTATAAACAAGCCACGTGTCACTGTCATTTACCCTTACATAAAGTCACACATGGTGATATTTATTTTCCACTGTTCAAAAACAGTGGTAATGTCCTAATGCTTGGCAGTCACAGTATCTGATCCCCTGCTGTGTTCCTTTCCCTTTGTCCTGCCAAAGCTGAAAATTTGGAAAATGGAACATCTTTTGAAACTGTTTTGGCTAATGGCTTGTTGAGAAGAAGGAAGGAATCTGTCTTTAATACTAAGCAGCACTGAAATTCTTCTTGGTTTGATGCTTTATACCTATAACCTTAGTTGTTATGCAATTGTACAAGTAAAATCATAAAGAATTCTCATCAATGTTATAAGGAATGGAAGCCATCCTAGCTATATTTTACCATGCCGGGGGTAAAAAGCTACTGTGCATGTTTTCCTCTTCTGTGACTAACTTTTGTGTAATACGTGGAAGAGTCCATTTAAAGACCATCACTGTAGGCAGTGTATTCCTTTGCCTCAGAGGAGAAGGGAAAGATTTCCTTTATATCAGATTGAGGAAAAAATGAAGAACTCCAAGACTTGCACACTATCCTGCCTCACAGCAGGATCAGCAGCATCTTCTTTGTGTACACTGCAGAGTACAATGTGACACAGTGCAGCAACGTGCTTAATAAGACACGGAAAAGAAAGGGGGCTTGGGAGGGAGAGTGTTGCGGTCCACTGACATCACCAGAGTCTCCAAACTGGGTGGTGGTCATTATGACCCACGCTAGTGGGGGGAGTTCACATAAAAGGAATGCTTGAACTTCCCAGAACATGGCCACGCAGGGTGACAAGGAGAGGTGTACCGTGCCCTTCCTCCAGTGTTGGCTTCAGAGAGCAGCTGAGTGTGAATACTGGGCTTCACTGAGAAGGGTTGAAATAGGTAATTCCACTGTCTGTAATAGCATCAGTCAAGCCCCAAATCAAGTCAAGAAGAAGCAAGGAATGTGAGAAAATTGGAGGACTTGCTGGAAGTGGAAAAATAGAGGACTGCAGCCAGAGCAGAGCATGTCCTGATAAAATCTAGAGATGTTGAAGGTAAAGTCAGTGGGAATGCTCCAGTGCAGGCCCAGATACAGCCAAACGCTTTGGAAGGAGATCAGTTTCTCACTTTATACCTTTATAGTCTATAGATAAGGAGGATTAAGGAAAGGAAGATGCAAGAAAAAGAAAATTAACGGAGCTCCTAGTGGAGCTGTTTGGCATGGCTCTAATGGAGAGATTGCAATATGTTACTGTCTATATGCCTGCAGAAAAATGAACACAGTGTAATGCCAATACTATAACTCTGTGTGAGTACACTTAAAAGTACTAAACCTCAGCGAAAGGACATATCATTGCCCTAAAATATAATTTTAAACATGCACCAACATAAATAACACTATTACTGCATGCTTTAAAGCAAATCTGAAAGGAAAAACCTTTCATCAGTGAAAACTAGGGTTTAACACTGTGTTTTTACCAGCAAACCAGCTGTAACAATAAATGGAAGAAATACATTTTTTTCCTCAGCAATAATATGCTTCAAAGGTGCAGTTAGACTGGATACCTGCAGTTTGCTGGTATTAAAGAAGGGTGGCCTCTGACCCTGTGCTTCATAATTCACCACAAGCATGCAGGTATCCAGTGTAAGTGGCCATCATTTCACATGGTATTACTCACTTGCAAGTATAAATCACCACGGCTGGCCCTGCATCCCTGTCTGGGCCCGGGTACCCAGCTAAGCAGGAGGGAGGGCTGGAAGAGACAGTACCCTTTCGTTGCCTGAGGGCTGGAACTTTCCAGGGAAGCGTAGCCTCCCTCGAACTTCAGTTTCCTCATCGATGAGCTGGTATCTAATTCGTTCCACTAAATTATCGGCAGTTTCCTTCAGACTGCCTCACTGGAGGCAGACTACCTCACTGGGGGGACAAAACACAGATGCACTTTCCCGTTGGCTGCCCTCTATTTATTTACTTATTTGTTGTAAATAGTCTTTGCAGAAAGCTGGACCAAGCTCATCCCTTTGACCCACGGCTGTCACCGGGTCCCGGACGCCCGGCTCCCTCTCTCGCAGGGCTTTAACCCCCTCGCACTCCCTCGCCGTTCCCCCCGCGGCGCACGGGAGGCGAGCGGAGCCCCGGCGGCGGCACGGGCGCTGCTCCCGCACCAGCGCAGGAGCTGCCCTGGGATCTATCTGTGAGCCCCGGTCGGCGGTCACGCACACCCCGCGCCAGCTCCTCTGGGAAGATGTTGTTCGAGAGTCCGCCTGGGCGCCCTGGGGTGGGTCAGGGGGCCCGCCCCGCCTGCAGAGAGTCTTTCGGGTTGGTTTTAAGAGGCGAGTGGGGGGCGGGTTGAGGGCAGTGGGTTTGATTCTCCCTGCCTTCTGCTGTAGGTATGAATGAATTAAATTTCCGTGTCAGGTATGAGAAGGGTAGGAGAATATTGTGTGTAGATAAACCTTGCCACCCTCTGCCCCTGAGAGACCCCCATATACAATGTAGAGATGATGAATAGGCGCTAGGAGAGGAGATCGAAGTTCAGTCCGCACTGGCTCCACTCTCTCCTACAAAACTATAGGGCAATTAATTGTGGCTTGTCCCCTCATCCTTCATCTCCTGGTGGCACATATCGATGGAGATTACTGCTGATGGACCATTTTATCACCCTAAATAAACAGTCACCACCTTCCCTAACCTCAATCTAATGTATGGCTATCTGCTATGTTTAAGGGTGCTGGGTAACTAATGATGTAAAATAGCCAAATCATACAGGTTACCAGCAGTCCAGAGAGGAAAAAAAAAAAAAAAAGCCCAAAAATTTTCCACACCGATCCACTTCACAGCATGTTATATATACACCGTCTCCCCATAAATTGGATGGGAAAAGGCGTGCAAAGTGCTTGGTCGCGTGACACTTCAGTTTTGCACATCGTATTTATTACAGTGGCAGGTTGGTGCTTTCTGGTGAAGGTGGAGGAGTCTCAGAGTTCTCAGCGCGGAAGCGTCTCCCCAGAAGCTAGGGGCAAGCCTCC
>VXBQ01003368.1:0-20867 GCA_013400175.1 Phainopepla nitens
CCCATTATCCCCCCACCCCGTTATCCCATCCTGGCTGTTTTGCCCCGAGGCGGCCGCTGCGCATTTCCCGCAGGGAGCAGCTCCTGCCATGGGAGGGCCGCTCCCTCTGCCCCGGCCACCGGGAGTGGGAGATGCAGGGAGGCAGTAACAAAAATAGGGAATTTTGGGGGATTTTTTGGGAATTTTTGGAAGAGTTTTGGGAGAAAATTGGGAATTTTTTGTGGATTTTTGGGAGGATATTTTTTTTAATTTTGGGAAAAATCTAAGATTGTTTTGTGAATTTTGTGTGGATTTTATGGGATTTTGGGGGGATTTTCTTTTTGGAGAATTTTGGAAAAAAACTGGGGAAAAGTTGGGAAAAATCAGGGAATTTGGGGGGATTTTTTAGGGGCTTTTTGGGAGTTTTGGAAAAAAATGGGATTTTTAAAGGATTTTAGGGGAATCTGGGGGGGTTTTAGAAAAATCTGGGAATATTTTCAGAGTTTTTTGGGAATTTTGGAGGATTTTGGGGAGATTTTTGAGGGATTTTTTTTGGAGTTTTTTTGGATATATTTTTTTTTAATTTTTGGAAAAAAAATGTGTTGGTTTTTTTTTTTGTTTCTGGTATGGGAAGATTTTGGGATGGGTTTTTATGATGGGGTGGGAGTTGATCCAAGGGAAGATTCCCAGTTTTCCTGGAGTGGAGAGAGTTCAAAATACCAAAATTCTAGGGTGATTTGGGATGGAAGAGGAGCATAAACCCCATCCTCATCCCATAAATCCCACCCCAATCCATGGCACAATTCCCAATCCCAAGTGGAATTCCTTGGGAATTCCAGGGCTGAAGCAGCTCTGGGAAGTCCAAATGCCATCCCAACAGAGGATTCCTTCCTGGAAATCCCAAAAATCCCAGGGATAATTCCCAATCCCAGGGGGAATTCCTTGGGAATTTCAGGGGCTGGAATCCCATATCCCAATAAAGGATTTTTCCCTGCTCTGGAATTCCCATTTTTTCTGGCACAGCTTGGGCGAGGACAAGGAGGGCCCCGGTTCCCATTCCCAGTGTTCCCACAGGAAGGATCCCGATCCTGACCCCGACAGGAAGGATCTCAAACGCTCCAGGCAGCCCCGAATCCTCCTGAGCTTGCAGCAGTGCCGAGCATTCCGAGCCTCCTTCGAGCTCTCCTCCAATCCCTGACGCAAGGTGCCAAAACCTGGGATCATCCTGGGATTCTGGGATTGGGACTGGGATCAGGATTGCGGTTCTAGGATGGGTTTATGGGATTGGGATTCGGTTCTTGGAAGGGACACTGGGATCGGGATTCAGTTCCAGGATGGGATTTTGGGATTTTGGGATCGGGATTCAGTTCTGGAAAGGGATTTTGGGATCAGGATTGGGATGGAGATTCAGTTCTGGGATGAGACTTCTGGATTGGTTTATGGGATTGGGATTCAGTTCTGAGAGGGGATTTTGGGATTGGGATTCGGTTCTGGAAAGGGATTTGGGGATTGGGATCGGAAATCGGTTCTGGGAGGAGATTTCTGGATGGGATTTGGGGATCAGGATTTGGTTCTGGGAGGGGATTTTGGGATTGGCATCGGGATTCTGGGATTCTGGGATTGAGATTAGGTTCTGAGTTCCCAGCAGCACCGCATGTTCTGAGCCTCCTTTGAGCTCTCCTTCAAACCCTGCCACAAGATGCTGGAACCCAGGATCATCCTGGGATTTTGGCGTCAGGACTGGGATCAGGATTCAGTTCTGGGATGGGATTCAGGGATTCTGGGATCATGATTTGGTTCTTGGAGGGGATTTTGGGATCGGGATTTGGTTCTGGGAGGGGATTCTGGGATTTTGGGATCAGGAGTGGGATGGGGTTCCAGGATGGGATTTCTGGATGGGGTTTTGGGAATGGGATTCGGCTCAGGAAAGGGATTCTGGGATTGGGATCAGGATGGGATTCTAGGAGGGATTCCAGCCCCATTCCAGGTGTCTCATCCCTTATCCCAGATACCTCAATCCTGAATCCTGGGGACCCTGGGCCAGAATTCCCAGGGATTTTTCCCTTATTCCAAGGGATTTTTTCCCCATTCCCAGTTTCCTTCCCACTGTCTAGAATTCTGAGAGATTTTTATCCCATTCCCAGGGATTTTTCCCCCATTCCATGGGATTTTTTCCCCATTCCTGGTTCCTTTCCCGCTGTCTGGAAATCCAAGGGATTTTTTTTCCCCCATTCTGAGGGATTTTTTTCCCCATTCCCAGTTTCCTTCCCTCGGCTGGGAATTCCAAGGGATTCTTTCCCCATTACAAGGGATTCTTTCCTCACTCCAAGGGATTTTTCCCCATTCTCAGTTCCCTTCCCACAGGGCCATAATTCCAAGGGTTTTTTTCCCCATTCCAAATAAATTTTTTCTCCATTCCCGGTTCCCTTCCAGCTGTCCAGAATTCCAAGGGATTTTTCCAGGTGCAGGAGATGCTGGTGGCTGAGACAGGGCTCACGGTCCAGGCGATCCAGGTGTGGTTCCAGAACCAATGAACCAAGGTAGGAATTCCCAGAATTCCGGCATTAAAAAAAACAACCAAATCCTCCTAAGTCCAGGTTTTCTGAGTGCAGAATTGTGGGATTTTCCCGGGATTTTTTCCTCCCAGATGAAGATCACTAGCAGGCAGCAGCAGCAGGAGCAGCTCAGGGGGAATTCCGGGATCCAGGAGAGGATCCAGGAGGAGCAGCCGGGATGAGAATGAGGACTAAGAGGGTGGGGAATGATGAGAATGGGGTGGGAAAATGGGAATGGGATAGATTTAGGATGGGGAAATGGGAATGGGAAAAGGGGACTGGGGATGGGAAAATGGGAATGGGGATGGATTTGGGATAGAAAACCGGGAATGGGGAAATGGGAAAATGGGATGGGGAAATGGGAATGGGGATGAAATAATGGGAATGGGGATAGGAAAATGGGAATGGGAATGGGAAATGGGGAACAGGACATTGAGAACTGGGATGGATTTGGGATAGAGGGATGGGAAATTGGGAAGTCACAACATCCCCATCCCATATCCTGATATCCCACATCCCAATTCCAATATCCTGATATCACAATACCCCGATATCCCAATCCCAATACCCCAATATCCCAATCTTGATATCCCATATCCAGATATTCCCAGGCCTGAAGCGGATCCTGGTCCTGTTTTCCTGGATCGCAATCCCAGTATCCCAATATTCCCGGTGTTCACAGGCCTGGAGCGGATCCTGGTCCCGTTTTCCCAGATCCTAATACCCCAATATCCCAATCTCAATATCCCAATATTCCCGGTGTTCACAGGCCTGGAGCGGATCCTGGTTCCATTTTCCCAGATCTCAATATCCCAATACCCCAATATCCCAATCTCAATATCCCAATATTCCCGGTGTTCCCAGGCCTGGAGTGGATCCCGGTCCCCTTTTCCCAGCTCCCGCCATAGCTGCTGCAGCCCCTGGAGCCCAATGGACAGGGGAGAGAGCCAGGAATGTTCCAGCTGGGAATGACTCCCCCAGGGCTCCAACCCTATGGAGCTGGGAATGGGGATAGGAAACTGAGAATGGGAAGCTGGGATGGGGAAAAGTGGGAATGGGAAATTGGGAAACTGGGAATGGGAAATTGGGAAACTGGGAATGGGAAACTAGGAAATTTGGAATGGGAAATTGGGATGGATTGTGAATGCCGAGGCCCCATCCCAGTTTTTCTCGTCCCCAATCCCTTTTCCCTATTTTCGCAGACTCCAAGGGAGTTTTCTTGGAGCTGCCTGGGGACGCACTGGGATCTGTGGGAGCGGCACTGATTCCCACAGAGAATTCCCACCAGCTGCTCCTGGTGCACCTTGGCAACCCTGAAATTCCTGAGATTCCCCAGCCCAGGAATCCCAGAATTCCCCAAATTCCCGAGCCCGGGAATCCCATTGACTGCCTGTACTCCATGCAGAGCTCCTACTTCACCTCCTGACATCCCAGAATTCCCAAAAATCCCGATCCTGGGGATCCCCAAATCTCAATCTCAGGATTCCCAAAAATCCCAGTCCCCAAAATCCAAATCCCAGGAATTCCAAAAGTCCTTCCTGGGAATCCCAAAAATCCAAATCCTGGGAATCCCAAAATCCTGATCCTGGGAATCCCATGGGAATGCCTAGCCCAGGAATCCCAAAAATCCCAATCCTGGGAATCCCAAAAATCCTAATCCCGGGAATCCCCAAATCCCAATCCTGGGAATCCTGAAAATCCCAATCCCAGGAATCCCAAGGGAATGCCATGTCCGGGAATCCTGAAAATCCCAATCCCAGGAATCCTGTGGGAATCCAATTTTTTGAGAATTTTTGGGGAGAGTTTTTTGGGAATTCTTCTTTGGTTTTTTGTTGTTTTGTTTAGGGGCTTTTTTTGCGTGTCCAGTGGGAAATAAATCCCAGAAAAAAAGGAAAAAAAGAGAGAAAAGTTTTGGGAATTTGGGGATTTCGGGGGGGTGGGATTGGAATTCCTGGGAATTTTGGCGTTGGGAAGGCTCCTGGAATTCCCAGTTTGTTTTCTTTTTCCATGGAAAATGGCAACTCTGATCCCAGGACGATTTCATGGGACCACGAGATTCCCAAAAAATGCTCCAAAAAACTGAGAGCGAGCCAAAGAAAAGAGGAAAAAGGTGAGAAAAAAAGGAAGGAAAAATGTGGGGAAAAAAAAGAGGAGGAAAAAAAGGAAAAAAACAGGGAAAAGATGGGATTAAAAAGAGGGAAAAGATGAGAAAGAAAGGAGGGAAAAAATGGGAAAAAAGAAAAAAGATGGAAAAGAAAACATGGTGAAAAGATTCAAAAAAGAGGGAAAAGATGGGAATAAAAAGAGGGAAAAGATTAAGGAAACAGAGAGAAAAAAGAAGAAAAAGTTGAGAAGAAGAATGAAGAAAAAGGTGGGAAATGAAAGAGGGAAAACTGGGAAAAAAAAGAAGGAAAAGCCAATTTTAGGGTCCAAACCTGACCATTCCCTCTGGATATTTTTTATTTCTTTCCTCAGTTCTTGGGATGAAACCCCAGGAATCTACAGGAATTTGAGATCAAGCCCCACATCCCAGAGCTCCTTCTCCAGAGGGGAAATTCCGAGGACTTGGGAGGAGATTCCAAAAGGTTCAGAGGTTTTCCCAGCGTTTTTAATGCTAGGGATTCCCTAGGGAGGAAAAAAAAAAATCACATTTTTATCCCAAAATTCCTTTTTTCAGCTTTTCCACAGGAAAAAAGTGGGACCTGGACGGATTTTAGGGAATTCTAAATCCCAAATTTCCTTCCCCAAATCTCTTTTTCCTGAGATTTCCTGAGCCAGAAAGGGGCAGGGCTGTTTTTAGGGTTCAATTCCCATTGTTTATCCCAAAATTCCAGCTCCAAATTCCTGTCCAGGAGCTCCAGACTCACCTCTGAGGGTGGCACCGGGGATGACATTTTGGGTGACATTCTGGGCACAGAGCAGGAATTCGGTCATGTGGGGGTGGAATTTGGGATCCAATTCCCCTTTTTATCCCAAAATTCCAGCTCAAGACTCCCCTATGGGGGTGGCACTGGGGGTGGCACCAAGAATGTCCCCATGGGCAGCCCTCTGAGTGACATTCTGGGTCACACCTCGGGCACAGAACAGGAATTTGGTGACGTGGGGGTGGAATTTGGGGTTCAATTCCCATTTTTATCCCAAAATTCCACCTCCAGACTGACCTGCTGGCGTGTCCCTGGGGCTGTCCCTCTGGGTGACGTTGTGGGCGCACAGCAGGAACTGGCTGACGTGGGGGCTGCACTCGGCTGCAGCGCGGGGCCGCTCCCGCAGGCAGCGCTCAAAGGCTCCAAAGGAATCCGAGCAGTCCTGGCGGATCCGGCGCACCAGGGGGCTGGAAAAATGGGGACAACATGGGGAATAAATTGGGGAAACGTCGGGGAAAAACTGGGAAAAGATGGCAGAACATTTGGAAAACTGTCAGGAACACACTGTGAAAAAACTGGGGGGAAAAAAAGGAAAAACATTGGGAATAAATCAGGTAAGCATCGGGAAAAAAATGGGAATATGGACCAATCCCAAGGGATCTATCACCAGGATCAGCCCCAGGGATTGGGATCAGCATCCCCAGTGCTCCCAGTGTCCCCTGTGCTTCCAATACCCCCAGTGCCCCCTGTGCTCCCAGTGCCCCCTGTGCTCCCAGTGCTCCCTGTGCTCCCAGTGCTCCCTGTGCTCCCAGTGCCCCCTGTGCTCCCAGTGCTCCCAGTGCTCCCAGTGCTCCCAGTGCTCCCAGTGCTCCCAGTGCCCCCTGTGCTCCCAGTTACCCTCACTCACTGGTTTGAGGCGCAGCTGGTGACGCTCAGGGACAGCTGGTGACAATCCCGGTGCCAGCTCCCGGGACTCGCGGCCACGCAGCGTCCGTAGCTCTCCAGCTCCGGCGCGCAAAGGCGGGCGGTGACGGCCAGCGCCTCCCTGCGACAGCGACAGTGGCACCTCCGGGAGAAGCGGGGACAGCGCGGGGACAGAACCCGGGGACCCCGGGGGACTTCGGCGTTGGAACGGGAAGGACACCAAGGGGACATCGCGGGGCAGAACCGGGGGAACACGAGGGGATAAAATCGGGGGACAGCGGCGTTGGAACAGGAGGGACACCGAGGGGACATGGGGGGCTGAAGCGAGGGGCACCGAGCGGCAGAACAGGAGACACCGAGGCCGCCAACACCGCTAGGGGACACCGGGGGGCAACGCGGTGGCCGTGAACACCGCGGGAAACGCGGGGCCTTGAAGAGAGGGAGAGACACGAGGGGACAGGGCCCGGCCCCGCCGCCCCTCACTCACATGCCACCTCCTCCTCCACCGCTTCGCTTCCGCCACTCCCTCGCTCTGCGCACGCGTCGCGCTCTCACTTCCGCCACCCCTCCGCTCTGCGCGCTCTCCAGTCCCGAGGCGGGAAATGCGGGCTCGGCGCGTGCGCAGAAGCGGAAGCGAGAGCGGAAGCGGCGCGCTGAGGGCGGAGGGAAGATGGCGGCGGCCGCGGCGGCCCCTGAGGACGAGCTGGTCTCGTCGGTGGCGCTTAGCGCCTCTACCCGGCCTGCCTGTGGGGGCCGCGCCCGCGGGCGCCGGCGCAGGCGGCTCTGCTGGCGCCCGGCGCCATCGCGGCGCTGCAGCTGCTCGCGGCGCGGGCCGGGCTCTGCTCCGTGTACGCTCAGTGCGCGCTCACCTGCGCCAAGGTGAGCACGGGAAAGCGCCCAGGAGGCTCGAAGGGCTGAGGGGATTTGGAGTTTGAGGGCGGGCAAGGGAATGGGGAGATTTGGAGCTGAGGGATTTAGGGCATTTGGAGTCTGAGGGGATTTGGGGTTTAAAGGGAATTTGGGGCTGAGGGGGATTTGGGGTATAAATCCATTAAATACGAAATAATGAATGCCAACAATTAAAATATTCTATAGGAGTTATTCAGTGTTGGGATTTAAGTGTGAAAAATGTGGGACATTAAAGGTAAATAATGTGGGATTTTAGAGGTGTAAAATGTGGGATTTTAAAGGAATGAAGTGTGGGTTTTTAAGGCTGTAAACTGTGTGAATTTAAAAGAGTAAAATACGGAATGTTCCAGGTATAAATATGGGATTTAGAGGTGAAAAATGGGGGATTTTGAAGAGATAAAATTTGCGGATTTTAAAGGGATAAAACTGGCATTTTTAAGCAGATAAAATATGGGAGTTTAAAGGCATAAAGTGTGGAATATTCAAGGTATAAATATGGGATTTTAAAGTGATAAAATGAGGCATTTTAAAGGGATAAAAATGGGATTTTGGAGGGATTTTCCTGCTGTTTTCCCCCAGGAACCTTGTCCCCAAAAATCCACCCTGGCCGAGGTGGTGCTGACCCCCAGCAACGGCTCCATGGAATTGGTGCCAATCCACAGGGAGCAGATGAGGGAAATTTGGGAATTCCAGCAATTCCCGTGGGAATCATTAATGAAAATCCAGTTAATTCAGGATAATTCATCTGTGGGGTAAAATTCCGATGGGATTGATCCTGAAAAATCCAATTAATTCCTGAGGATCCATGAGGGAATGGGGAAAGTCCAGGAATTCTGCTGGGATTAATCCCTAAAAATCCAATTAATGGGGTGAAAATCAGTGGATTCTGGGCAAAACCCCCCCAGGAAAATGTTGTAATTCCAGGATTTTCGCCCCATCCAGGCTGGAAATTTTTCCGGGAATGAGAAATTTGGGGTTTTTCCCATTTTTTTTTTTTCCCCCAGGGTGAGGACAGGCAGGAAGTGCTGAGTTTCAAATTCCAGAAGATCAGATATTCCTAGGAAATCCATGGAAAAGAGCAATTCCTGCCCGTGGCTTTCCCCATGGAGCATCCCTTGGGATTCTGCCGGAATTCCAGAGGCTTCCAGGAGGAGCAGGAGATCTGGGAGGCCCAGAAGAAAAACAAGTGAGGCTTTCCTGGGTTTTTTACTGGGGTGAAATCCTGGGAAAAGAGCCCAAAAAATTCCGGGAAAAATCCCCCAAATACTCCAGAAAAAAATCCCCAAATACTCGAGAAGAAAATCCCTAAATATTTTGGGAAAGTATCCTGGGAAAGTAGCCCAAAATATCCTGGGAAAATATTCCAAAAATTCTTGGCAAAAATCCCCAAATATTCTGGGAAAATATTCCAAGAACCCGGGATAGAAGCAGGATTTTCCTCCTGGATTTGGGATTTTGGACTGAGAGATTTTCTGGGATTGAATTCCCAAAAATCCAATTTTGGTTTAAAATCATCGGGAATGGGAAGGGTTTGGATATTCCAGGGTGGAATTCTGGGTGGAAAACTGGGATTTTCCAAGGATTTTCCAAGGATTTCTCTACTTCCAGGGTGGAAATGGTGGTGCTGGAATTCCTAGAGCTTTTCAAGGAAAGAGCTACAGCCCTGTTCTTCGTTTTCCAGGTAAAAACCGGGAATAAAAACCGTGAAAAATCCCCAGATTTGGTAAAAAACTGGGAAAGAAGCCCTGGGAAAATCCCCAAACATGCTAAAAATCAGGAATAAACCCTGGGAAAATTCCCATTCCTGTAAAAAGCAGGGGAATTCTGGGCTGGATTTGGACAATCTTGAGCCATTTTCCTGTGGAATTTGAGGAATTCTGAGCTGGAATTTGAGGAATTCTGGGCTGGATTGGGATGAATTTGGTCTCTTTTCCTCTGGAATTTGAGGAATTCTGGGCTGGCTGCACTGTGACAATTCTGGTCCCTTTTTCCCTGGAATGCTAGGAAGAATTTTGGTCCTTTTTCTCCTGGAATTTGGGGAATTTTGGGGGGGGCTGGGATAACTTTGAGGTTTTATTTCTGGGATTTTCCCTTTTTTCCCCCCTGGAATTTCAGGAATTCTGGGCTGGAGTGGGACAATTCCAGTCCCATGAGGATTTTCTTGCTGTGATTTCCCCTTTTCTCCTGGAATTTCCTTGTTTCCCCCTCGGTGTTTTCAAACCGCCAGATTCCTCTTTGCCAAATGCCAGAATTCCCGGGATTCCGATGGATTTTTCCAGGTGTTCTGAATGGGTCTGTGGTGCTTGGACAAGTTCTGGTGCTGTAGCACCTTCACTCTCTCCGTGCTGGTGGCCTTTGAGGCCTCCCTGGTGCAGCAGCAGCTGCAGAACCTCCTGGAGATCCGCAGAGTGGGCACCAGCCCTGCGTGATCCCGGTGAAAACCGGGAATTCTGGGACGGGGTTGGGTCAAAACCAGGATTTTTTGTGCCTTTTGCTGTGGTTTTCCTGCTGATTTCAGGCCCAAAATGGGGATGTTTTTGCGATTTAGCCCTTTTGCTTTTTCCCGTGGTTTTCACTTGGATTCTCTCCCAGGAAACGGGATTTTTGGGGTTTTTTTGGGATTTTTTGGAGGGGTTTGGCCCATTTATTTTCTCTTTTCCCTTCGCTTTGCCTTACTGATTTTGTCCCCAAATTGAGATTTTTGGGGGTTTTTGGTGCCTTTTCCTGCTGATTTTGGTCCCAAAATTGGGATTTTTTTTAGGATTTTTTTTCCCATTTATTTTCATTTTTCTGTGGTTTTTCCACTGATTCCATCCCAAAAATCAGATTTTTGGAGTTTTCCTCCTTTATTTTTCCCTTTTTCCCACAGATTCCATCCCAAAAATCAGATTTTTGGAGTTTTCCTCCTTTATTTTTCCCTTTTTCCCACAGATTCCTTTCCAAAAAGTGAGAATTTATCCCTTTTCCCATCATTTTCCCACTGATTTTTATCCCAAAATTTGTACTTTTGGGGGTTTTGTCCCTTTTCCCGTCATTTTCCCACTGATTGGCTCTAAAAATTGGAAATTTTGGGGTGTTTGGATCATTCTTTGTTCCTTTTCCTGCTGTTTTCCCACAGATTCCATCCCAAAAATTGGGATTTTTTGGGGAGTTCCAGGTCTACAGGAACTGGAAGTGGCACCTGATTTCCCACTGTGAGATCATGGCAGGGGACGTCGTTTCCTTGGTAAGAAAATCGTGAATTTTCTTGGAAAACATCCTGAAAAATGGAAATTCCTGTGTTAAAAAACCCTGAAAAATGAGAATTTGCATGGAAAACATGGTTAAAAGTGGGAATTTCCGTGGAAAAATTCTCAAAAATGGAAATTTCTGTGGAAAAGCATCTTTAAAAATGAGAGTTTTACATGGAAAACTTCCTTTAAAACAGGAATTTCCATGGAAAAATGGCCTGAAAAAGGGGAATTTCCCTGGAAAAGTTCCCAAAAATGAGAATTCCTGTGGAAAAACCTCCTTAAAAATGAGAATTTTTGTGGAAAGCTTCCTTTAAAATGGGACTTTCCAATGGGAATTTCCATGGAAAATGTTTTTAAAATGGGAATTTTCACAAGAAACATCCTTAAAAATGGGATTTTTTTAATGGAAAATGCCCTTAACGTGAGAATTTTCATGGAAAAATCCTGCAAAAATTGGAAATTTCCCCCCCTTTTTTGTTGGAATTTAGTTGAATTTCCAGGATTCTAATTCCCATTTCCAGGGAAATCCCCCTGGAATTTTCCTGGGATTTGCAGGAGTTCTGGGCTGGACTGGGGTAACTTTGAGGTTTTTATTTCCAGGATTTTCCCCTTTTTTCCTGGAATTTTCTGCTTTTCCACTCTCTTGCCATCAAATATTTCAATAACCTGAATTGCCAAAATTCCCAGAATTCCAGGGGCCGTGCTGACAGGAGAGTCCATGCCTCAGGGGAAGGTTGGGAGAAATGGGAAAAAAAATCCATGAAAAATGGGCGAAAAAAATGGGAAAAGAAACGGGAAAAAAATGGGAAAACCAGGGAAGATGAGAATGAACGAGGTCGTGCTGACAGGAGAGTCTGTGCCACAGATGAAGGTTGGGAATAGCGGGAGAAAAATGGGGGGAAAAAAGGGAATAACGGGAAAGAGGAAAAGGGGAAGATGAGGAATGGTTGGTGGGAAGGCAGAAAGTGGGAAAGGGCAGACGGAAAGGTTTGGGTTTTGCTGGATTCAGACCATTTGTGGGATAAAAACCCACAGAAAAATGGGAATTCTGGTGTTCTTGGATGGAATTCCAGGCCAATCCCATGGGATGTGGGGGAGCTGTTGCCCCAAACCCTGCATTACCACAGTTCCAGGCTTGGATGGAGCTGGGTTTGGGCCATTTGTGGGCTAAAACCAGGGAAGAATGGGAATTCCCACGCTCCCAGCCCAAATTCTATGGGGTTGGACAATGCCTCGCACCCAGAGCTCCCTAGGTTGAGTGGGATCATTTGTGGGATAAAACCAGGGAAAAACAGGAATTCCAGCATTCCTGGATGGAATTCCAGCTGGAATTCTGGGGGATGAGGGGGCACCAATGCCACAAACCCTGAGCTCCCTGGATTGAGTGGGATCCGGGGCATATGGGATAAAAGCACAGTGAAAAGCAGGGATTCCTGGCTGGAAGTGCAGCCAGTCCGTGTGGGTGTTCCCGCAGGAGGTGGTGGAGGGGCTGAGCCTGGAGCACGTCCTGTTCAGCCAGCCTCACGCGGGAGCATTCCCAAATTCCCAGCTCGGAATTCCCAAATTCCCAGCCCCATATTCCCACCCTGAAATACCCCAGATTCCCATCCTAGAATTTCCAAATTCCCATTGAGGAATTCCCACTGGGACATCCGCTCCTTCCCCACCCTCAGACGTGAGCAATACCCGTGATTCTCAGCCCGGAATTCCCAAATTCCCACCCTGAAATACCCAGGAATTTCCACCCTGAAATTCCCAAATGCCCAGCCTGAAATTCTCAGGCCAAAATTTCCAAATTCCCATCCTCAAATTCTCTGGAATTCCCAGCCCGAAGTTCCCCATTCCCACCCTGAAATTCCTAGGAATTCCCTCAGGGTTTCCTGGGTGATATCCTTAGGGATTTCCTGGAGATTCCCTGGAGGATTTCCTGGAGTTCCCTTGGGATTCCCTGGATTTGTTCCCTCCACAGCCGTGGATAACAGATGCCTGGCCTATGCCCTCCACAACAACTTCAACACCTCCCAGGTGAGCCTGGAATTCCAGGAATTCCTGGGAATGGGAGCTCAGGTGGGGCAGGAATGGGCTTGGGAAGAGGAACAAGGATTGGGAAGAAGGATGAGGTTGGGAATGGGAAGAATTCCTAGGCTTGGAAGGAATTCCATGGGGTTTTTTTAAGGAATCCTGTGAGATTTTTAAGGAATCCTGTAGGATTTTGAAGGAATTTTGGGGTGTTTTAACTGGATCCCAGGAAGTATTGAAGGAATCCTATGGAATTTTGAAGACATTTGGGGGTTTTTAAGGAATCCTGTAGGATTTTGAAGGAATTTTGGGGTGTTTTAACTGGATCCCAGGAAGTATTGAAGGAATCCTATGGAATTTTGAAGACATTTGGGGGTTTTTAAGGAATCCTGTAGGATTTTGAAGGGATTCTTGTTTTTTTTTAAGGAATCGTGCGGGATTTTGAAGACATTTCATGGTTTTTTAAGGACTCATGTAGGATTTTGAGGAAATTCCGTGGTTTTTTTAAGGAATCCTGTGGGATTTTGAAGGAATTCCATGGTTTTTTAAGGAATCCTGTGGGATTTTTAAGGAACTCTGTAGGATTCTGAAGGGATTTTGGGTTTTTTTTAACAGAATCCCACAGAATTTTGGAGGAATCCCATGGAATTTTGAGTGGATTCTGGGTATTTTTTTAAGGAATCATGTAGGATTTTTTAAGGAATTCCATGTTTTTTTAAGGAATCATGTGGGGTTTTTAAGGAACTCTGTAGGATTCTGAAGGGATTTTGGGGTTTTTTAACAGAGTACCGTGGAATTTTTGCAGAATCCTGTGGAATTTCCCTGGAATTCCGTGGGGTTGCTGATGGAGGCTCCTTTTCCAGGGTAAGCTGCTGCAGACCATCCTGGTGGGGGTGAAGAGGGTCACAGCCAACAACCTGGAGACTTTCATCTTCCTCCTCTTCCTGCTCATCTTCGCCGTGGCCGCCACCACCTGCATCTGAATCCAGGGTGGGAATCCTGGGAGTTCCCATTTTTATCCCATTTTCCCCATTCCTGATCCCATTTTTATCCATTTTTATCCCATTTTACCCAATCTTGACCCCCATTTATCCTGGTTTTATCCATTTTTATCCCGTTTATCCCATTTTTGTCCTGTTTTTCCATGATTCCCAAGGCACCAAGGATCCCGGCCGGGACCATGCTGGCTGTTCCTGGAGTTTGCCCTGATCCTGAGTCCGTGGTGCCCCGAGCTGCCCAGCAAGCTCTCCCTGACCGGCAGCACCTCCCTGATCGCCCTGGCCAAGCTGTGTGAGCATTCCCAGCAATTCAGGGAATGGCAGGAATGCTCCTGGGAGTTGGGAGAGGAGAGGGAGTGGCGTTGGTTTGGGATGAGAGGTGGAGGGAATGCATTGCCCTGGGAAAAAGGGGGGATTAGTGAAATTTCCCAGGATTTTTGGGATGAAATCCTTGATTGGGATGGGATTCCCAGAGGAGCTTGGGTTGTTCCAGCCCTGCAGGGATTTTTCCTTCCCGTTTTTCCCTTCTCATCTGCTCTCCCAATTTTCCACCCCAATTTTCCCTTCCCATTCTTTTCTTCCCAATTTTTTTCCTCTCAAATTCCCAATTTTCCCTCAGAATCGCTGATATTTTCCCCCCATATCCTCGACTTCCACTCAGAATTCCCGTTTTTCCCATATGCATAGTGCACGAATCCCTTGCGGATCTTTGCTGGCAAGGTCCAGGTTTGCTGCGTCGACAAAACTGGGGCCTTGGCCGGCCACCACCTCGTGGTGCGAAGGGTGGCTGGCCTCAGATGGGTCTTGATCCCAAAATTCCCAGTGGGAATTTTGCAGGAGAACCCTGGGAGCGGGTGGGGATCGGCAGTTTTGGGGTTTTTAGAGATTTCAGGGGGTTTGTAATGGGATTTTTGGAGGTTTTTAACAGGATTTTGGGAGGCTTCCGCTTTGTGGTGAGAGGTGTGGGTCTTGATCCCGAAATTCCCGATGGGAATTCCTGGGAAGTCAAGGGAGGGGTGGGGAATCGGCCGGAAATATGGAATCCCAAAAAAAATCCCCAGGAAAATCCCACTAAGTCTTCACGAAATTCCCACAAAATCCTATCAAAAGATAAAAAAAAATTCCATCAAAGTCACTCTAAAAATCCTCCCAAAAGTCCCAAAAAAATCCCCACAAATTCCTCTCAAAAGTCCCAAAAAATCCCCACAAAATTTTCCCAAAATCTTCACAAAAATCCCCACAAAATCCTCACAAAATTCCCACAAAATCCTCTCAAAAAATCCCACAAAACCCTCGCAAAAATTCCCACTAAATCCCCCCAAATTCCTTGCTGAAAATCCCGCAAAATTCCCACAGAATCCCACAAAATCCTGGGATTTTTGGGTGGGATTTTTGGTAAAGATTTTCTGGGGATTTTTTTGGAATTTCATGGGAAATTTTGGTGGTGTTTTTTGGGCAACAGTGGTAAGTTGATTTTTTTAGTACTTCCCAGGAAAGGGGGTATTGATATTTACTGGTTTTAATGGACACTTCTTTTAAAGCAAATAGAGCACAAGGCACAAGAAGAACAAAGAGATTTGACTACAAGCTGGTTAGGCAAGATTTTTTTTAAGGATTAGGATGGAACGTGAGTTCCTGGATTAAATCTATCACTGAGAACTTGATAATCTTACTAATCGTGTTCTTAGTAATTTGGTTAGTTTACAGCATCTTAAAAGGAGAAATACTGAAAACATAATGAAAGCATTGACGCGGGACCAAGATCCACATCCATCTTCAGGTCCTCCAGTTCATGACAGCGTCCGTGACAATGCCTACGTCAACCACGGATTTGAAGATGAACACCCAGAATAAAAGGACTGTATTAAGTGAAAGCATTGACACTTATTATAGTGAAAATACTTTCAAAGGGGGGAAATGATAGTATAGAGTTAAAAGTTTCTAAAAATCACAGGATACTTGATGGGAGGTAGGCCTCACAGCAGGCCCTGGTAGGTCAGGTGAAACCCACCTGCAGTGGAGTGATTATTGTTAAATACAGCCGTGTAACAATTCTGTAACCATGATTTATGAAGTAATTGTATATGATTATAACCCATAGCAAAGAATCATGTTTTGAGATCACGAGAACCCATGGATTGGACTAAATCAGTGTATAACAATGAAACAATGTAGTTTAGTAATTAAACTTTTGGTTATGTAATGGTGAGAGATAAAAAAGCATCTTCTTTTCAAGATTCTCTCGGAGTTAGATTTGGGGCTTCTAAGGCCCCTGACTCCTGGGGCCTCTTATAAAGCACTGTGATTATGAGTTCTGTTTCTCAACGCCAACAAATCCAGCCCAACTCATTCATCCCAACCTGACTCATTCATCCATCCCACCAATCCCAACCCAGCTCATTCCAATGTAACCAATCCCATCCCAATCCCAACCCAACCCAATCCAACTCATCCATCCCATCCCACCAATCCCATCCCAACCCAACCCATTGTACTGCAGCCCAACCACCCCACCCCATCTTGGCCTCGCCGATGCTCTGGAGGATGCACACCGAAGTGCCAGCCAGCTCTTCCTCGTGCTTCACTCCAGGCAGCCACACAGCTCCTGGTCGTGGAAGATGATGAGCTCAGCCAGCTCCGTGTAGCACACCGTGGGCAGTGCTGGCACCTTGCAGCAGCTGGCACCTTGCAGCAGCACCCAGGCGGCCATGCCGCCAGCACTGCTCAGGGGTACCAGCCCTCCGGTGGCTGCCGTGCCACCACCAGCTCAGCCAGTGGGATGGTGACGGCGGCCAGTGGCTGCCAGAGTGGTCATGGTGGCACAGGGCGGTGTTGAGGGCGCGTGCCAGGGGCGTTCCAGTGCGGCCAGCTGGAAGAGCTCACCCCAAAAGAGTTGGCCGTCAGCACTGGCTGGCTTGGCCATGGTGTGGGCGAAGGCGGTGCCATCCAGCTGGAGGTGGCAGCAGAGGCTGCAGTGCAGGGGGAGGTCCTGCCCTTGTAGACCCAAAGGGTCAGTGCCAGCTACAGCTGCTCACGGTTGTCCACGGTGGGGTGAGGGACAAAGGGGGAAAAAGGGACAAAGTGGACAAGGGGACAAAGAGGGTGTGGTGAGGGACAAGGGGACAAAGGTGACAAGGGGACAAAGGGAGGATTTGAGGTGAGGACAGGGAATTCTGAGAGGGGAGGTAGGAGTGGGGACAGGAGGGGATGTGGGGACACATGGAGGGGACATGGAGGGACAGGAGGGGACATGGGGGACACTGAGGATGCTCCCTGTTGGACAGTTCATGCCTCAGTTTCCCCACCCACCCCAAAGACAGGAGAGCCCAGTGAGGGTGCTGGAGGTAGCAGGGTCCCTGAGGTGTCCCCAAGGTGTCCCACCTTGTTGGGCTGGGCTGTTGTCGGGGGTTGGGTGTTATTCCTTTTGTTCCGTTGCATTCTCTCTTGTGGAATTTTTCTCCCATTTGTTGCAGGGAAACCTGATGGCTGGTGCTTATGAGTGCTTTGGGAGACAATGAGTTTGGCCGGGCCTAGGGGGAAGAGGGGGGTGGCGGGGTGGAGAGGAAGGAGGTTCGTTTTAACCTAGACAGAGCTGCTTGGGCTGCTTCTGCTGCTGCTTTCGGCTGCTGCTTGGGCTTCTGCTTCGGTTTTCTGCTTCGGCTGCTCCCGTGGTTCACACCCCTGCCCTGCTGGGACGTCCTGCCGAGACCGCTACGGAGCTGCGGACCCACCTCGTCCATCCCCTGCCTCAGAACTTCTGCGTTCCAGCTTGGAGTTTTTTCTTCTCTCCCCTCGGAGTCCTGCCGGAGCACTCGGGATCAGCTGCCCAGGGGGTTTGTGAGGCAAAAGCCTTCCCCATTCTCCTCCCGTCTCTGCTACAGGGTCCCTGACTCTGTTTCTCTGTTGTTACTATTGCAGTTATTGTTGGTTTTTCTGTATCTTGTTGTACGCACCAGTAAAGGACGGTTATTCCTTCCCCATATCCTGCCTGAAAGCCGTTTAATTTCAAATTTATAATAATTCGGAGGGAGGGGGGTTTCCAAGGGAGGCTCCGGCTTTCCCTAGCAGATACCTGTCTTTTCAACCTAAGACAGCTGTGCAGTGCAGCTCCTCAGTCCAGTGGTTGTGCTCAGCCAGGGAGGTACAGCTAAAGGAGCAGCTGCCCTCGGCCATGATCACCGAGGGGACAGTGAGAGTGATGGGGACACTGAGGGTGATGGGGGACACCCAGGGGCGAGTGAGGCTGGGTGTCTCTGGCTAAGGGTCCTATTGGGCACCTCTGTGTGCCCTCTTGGGGTCTGGATGTCCTTTTTTGGGGTCAGGGTACCCTTTTGGGGGATCTGGAGTGCTCCAGGTGCCTTTTTTGGGGGTCTGGGCTCCTCTGGGCACCCAATTTTGGGGTCAGGGTGCCCTTTTTTGGGGTCTAGGGTGCTCTGGGTGCCCTTTTGAGGGATCTGGGTGTTGTGGTTGCCCACAACCATAAGTTACATATGTCGTAGTTGCAATCATATGTCACAGTTGAGACAGTCATGATATACTTTAAAAAACCAAACTCTCCACATGCAGCTTCTCTTGAAGCCTTCTGTTTCCTTCCACAGGCAGCATCACTCAGCTCTTTTCCTTGAGCAGCACCACACAGCCTTCACAGGACTAAATGTTACCCAAGCAGCATTACACCACCTTCTGATTTCTTCTTCTTTCTGCATGACCAGCTAACTCCTTTCTGTTCCTCACACGGCTGCTTAACCCAGGCTGTCCCTTGCACAGCAGCTCTGCTCCCTGGACAGCAGCTCACCTTCTCTGTCCCTCACCCAGCCGCCAGACTCTTCCTCCTCTCAGCACGGCCTACAGACTGACCCAGCTAAGCCTGTTTTTGCAGGGCTCATCCTTATTGGCTACAGCTCTGCCTGGTTAAGGATAATCTTTTGTAATTAGTACAGCTGCCCACATCTGGGGTGCTCAGGGTGCCTTTTTTTGGTGTCTGAGTGCCCTTTTTTAGGGTTTGGGTGCCCTTTTTTGAGGTTTGGGTGCCCTTTTTTGGGGTCTGAGTGCCCTTTTTGGAGGTCTGGGGTACTCTGGGTGCCTTTTTTGGGGGGGTTGGGTGCCCATTTTCGAGTCAGGGTGCCCTTTTTTAGGGTCTGGGATGCTCTGGCTGCCCTTTTTTGGGATCTGGGTGCCCTTTTTGGGGGGTCTGGGGTTCTCTGGCTGCCCTTTTTTGGGGTCTGGGGTGCTCCATGTGCCCTTTCTTGGGCTTTGGGTGCCTTTTTTGGGGTCAGGGTGCCCCTTTAGGGTTCCTGGGGTGCCCTGGTGCCCTTCAGGGTTACCTGGGTGCCCCCCTGGGACCCCAAGACCCCCGTCCCAAATCTGGAAGCAGAACCTCTGCCCCACAACACTGCTGTTGTGCATCACTGTGCACAGGCTGGGTGATGATGTTGTCCCCAGTCAGGTCTAGCTCAGGTGGTGGCACCAGGGACTCCTGGGAACCACTGCAGCTGGGGAACCTGAGAGGACAGTCACTGGGATCCCAAAAAGGGGACAGAAGTGTCACTGGGACCCCAAAAAGGGACTCTGAGGGGACAACAGTGTCACCAGGACCCAAAAAAGGGGATAGAAGTGTCACTGGGACACCAAAAATGGGACAGGACCGTCACCAGGACTCAACAGAGATAGCAATGCCACTGCCACAACCCCCCCACTTCCCCTCTGCACTGTCCCCTACCTGTCACCTTTGGAGACTGCCTCCACCGCATTGCTTTTGGTGCCACTGCAACTTTTCCTGTCCTGGAGGAGCCTCTTCGACAGCAACCCCTGGGGACAGGGACAGGGAAGCTCTGTGTCACTCCTGGGGAGGTGAGGAGGGGACAGGGACAGGGATGGGGACAGAGGACAGGGACAGGGGAGGGAACATGAACAGGGACAAAGAAAGGGACAGGGATGGGGATGGGGACAGGGGACAGGACAGGGAGAGGGGAGGGGATGGGTGCAGGGACAAGGCGGTCACACCATGACATCGCTGAACTGGGAGCTCGGGGGGGTTTCATTTTCGGGGCTCCTTGTGATCCCCCAGGGGCTCCTCTTGTCTGGGTCTGGGGGGGAGTAGTCAGTACCCCCAGTATCTCCCAGTAATCCCCAGTAACCCCTAGTACCTCCCAGTAACCCCAGTAATCCCCAGTACCCTCCAGTGTCCCTGGGAGCACCTCTCATCTGGGTCTGTGGGGGTCCAATCAGCACCTCCAGTTGTGCCACACAGCACAGGACATGGGACGTGGCACAGGACATGGAACACAGGACCCAAGACACAGGGTGCCCTCCCTCAGTGTGTGACCCGAGGGTCCCCATGCCCACACATGCCCCACATGTCACCTGCCACCCCTCGTGAGGCACCACTGTGTCCTCACTGGGGTCCCTCCTGCCCACTGGGCACAGCTTGGTGGCCTCGGATGTGGCACTCCCGGTGCAGGTCCTGCTCTACCACGAGTCCTGGGGACACTACGGGGTCAGGAGGTGCCACCCTGGTGCCCCAGGGGACACTTCCAATGACCCCACTCCCCTCCTTATCCCTGCCTAGTGGCACCAGGTGTCCATCCACCAGCAAGAACTGAGGCACATCCCACACGGTGTCATCGGATGGCACCAGTGCCACCGGCAGTGGGGAAGTCCCCAAGGGAGTCACTGAGGGAACAGAACAGGGTGTGGGTGCCCACAGTGTCCTTGTCACCCATGGGGGGGAGGGGTGTGGCAGTGATGGGAGACATGTGACCTGGCCACCAGGGGCGCCAGGATGAGATGGCCACGGAGGTGCCACCATGGGTGTGGTGACACCAAGGGACACATGGCCATTGAGGTGCCACCATGGGTGCCAGGATGGGAGACAGGTGGCCTTGGAGGTGCCACCACGAGTGTGGTGACGCCGAGAGACACATGGCCATGGAGGTGCCATGAGGGGTATGGTGACACCAAGGGACAGGTGGCCATGGAGGTGCCACCAGGGGTGTAGTGACACCAAGGGACAGGTGACTTTGGAGGTGCCACCGCAGATGCCAGGATGCCCATGGAGGTGCCACCACAAGCTTGGCAGTGCCAGGGGACACATGTCCATGGGGTGGCAATGCCAGCAGGTGTGGCAGTGTGATAGTGACAGGCCATGCGTGGGGACAAGCCCGAGTGGCTCTGTGCCTGCCCGTGGGTGGCCCCAGCAGTGCCGAGCCAGTTTGGCCAGGTCCTGATGCCAGTGCTGTGGGGCCTGGCCCAGTGCCACTGTCAGTGCCAGCCCTGGTGTGGGGACATGCAGGGACATGGGGACCTGTGCCAGGCCAGCATCTCCCACCCCACACCCCAAAATCTATCACCTCCCATCCATCACCCCAAAATCTACCAGCCTTCACC